>JAAQPF010000951.1:0-43877 GCA_013396165.1 Fusarium globosum
CCATGTAATCTTCCCGGAGATATTATTGTCAAGTCTCTTTGCCAAATTGATCGCCAATCCTGCTGCCTGAAATCAGTTATTGACCAAGAAACTATATCTTTAGCATACCTCATTCTGCACCGGTCCTTCACTTGGGGCAGGTATGTGCCTGGCCCTGACCGTAAACAGCGCCGCATTGCGAGCACTGAACTTGGTTGTTGGAAGAAGGCATGTTCGCGGAGAGTCCCTAAAGCAAGTGAAGGTAGGAAGACAGATGATTTTTCAAGATGATTTTCAGTACTGATCCCGGAGTCCGGTATATTGAGGGAAGACGAATAGTATTAAGTATTAGAAAGGAGAACCAAGATCTTGCATGCCGAGAACGAGTGGTTTTATACTTAGTTGGTGCCCTCTCTGTTGCCTAACCCCGAAGCAAGGGTGGCTCTCATTTTCACGTTTTGGTGAATCCAACGTCGACAGCTCTATATGTGTGCAGGGGCAGGGGAAGACACTGTGTGGGGCAGGTTGGCATGGGTTCTCACAAAAGTGTGATGCATGCTTTTACCCCTCATCCAGGTACCCATCCATCTTCCCCTCTGTTTTTCGACTTCACCCGCAGCCTCGCGATATTTGTCGCTCGGACCGAGCAACCGGCTCGATGGCATCAACTACGTTTGCACTGGAAGACGCAATTAAGGCGATCGCAGAGAATGGCTTTTATCACATACAGGACTCCATAGTTGGCCGCCGTATCTTGGACATGGAGGAGAATAAACAGCAATTCTCGACAACATCTATGGCAGGCCTGCAATTCTACCGCGACAACGTACGCAATAACGAGGTGAACCAGCTCCAAAAATGGCTCTTTATCCATTTTTCCTAAAGAATTTATAGTGCATTCGTTCGGTTCTCGAGGAATCCTTCGAATGGTGCGCGCTTGGGGATTACCGGAGAATCCAAGAGGACCGAGGCCACGTCTTTCAGCTCAGAAGGGGCGGTGCGAAGGCGGACGTCTTCGTTGTCCAGCTGTGGAAAGATGGTTGCCGAGGAATCTATTGGCGTGGATCCCACAGAATACCCCGTGAGACGTTGGAGAGTGTTCGCGCCGCAAATCGCATGTGGGAAGTCGCGTCCGCAAAATTAGAACGTGCAGGCTGCGAGCCTGTACTGCTCGACTTCCAAATCGGCGGATTGTCAGTCTACCACTCCACTTCAAGACAGTGGCTAATAATCACAGAGTCATTCTAGACGCGCGAGTTGCCTTCGAAACGGATCACGGATCTCCGATCACTTGCTCTTTCGCCCCATCATATCAGCTACGAAGTTGGCCGAAACTCATCCCTCCCCAGAACGACAACGCGAATGAAATGGTGATGGAACTACAGGCTGGTAGAGTGGGAGTATACTTTTGAGACAGAGGGCCAGGATTAGATGTTTGGCAGCAAAACGAAGTCCAGAAAGGACATGCGACTCTTCGGGGGTATTCGTCATCTTTGCTTGTATAGTAAATATTCCAGATATTGTTTCGTTCTCTCAGCATCAAACCCAAACGCCAGGCGCGCCATTTCGTTCACAAGGCCTTCATCCTGCTCCGGTACGTCCCCTACTTTGCAGAAACAAGCATAAATCCTCGACGCCGCCCCTTCTAACACTTCTGGGTAACTATCACTGAGGGATAGGCCGTCCTGGGCCAGCTTAGCCGCAGCCTCGTCAAACTTCCTGCAATACAATTTCCTAGCAGCAGCCTGTCGTGACACATTCTTGTATGCAAGGTGGTCAGGATTGTTCAGGATGTTCTTGATCCGCTCATCCGACCATAATAGTGGGAAGGGCATCGGGTAGTGGTTTACCTGCCATGGTGCAGTTTGGGCAAACTCCCAATCGATAACGGCTAGGAAGTTGAGATCATCGTCGACTAGAACGTTCTGCGTACCGAGGTCCATATGATTGAGGGGATACTGTGTGTGGTGGATTTTGAATAATGGCGTAGATTGCACAATATCAAGAAAGAGGAGCGCGCCAAGCTTGCGGAAGTGCGACAAATTCTGAGTGCCGCTATCTGCGTACGCCCGACGCAAGGCCGCTTCTCCAAGAGCAGTAAAGTAATCAACAGCGCTTTGGAAAGGTCCTTGCGAAATAAGGCCCTCGGCGGCAGCCGAAGATAGCTTACCAATGACGGGCTCTCCAGTTTCGGTAATAGCGGAGATTGATCCAATTTGAGAGTACGTCAGGGTTGCCAACGATGATTGAATCGTTGTCCACTGGGCCATAACATGCTCCAGCTTCGATGCCTAGAACGAGTTAGAACTGTGAAGGTCGTTGAGGAAACCCACTCACCGATAAACTACAAAGATCAGGCACAACATCTTGTAGTGTATTGCCGTAAAATCCTTCTATGAGCATGTATGCAGCACCAGCATCGAGCGCGAGTTTTGATCCAGGGCCTTCGTAGGCGTATACACAAGGCACCGCCAACTTCGGGAGTTTCTGTTTCACGAAATGCATCGTGGATATTTCGCATGCAATGGCATACTGTTCGTCTTCGTCGCTCACACTTGACAAAGCAAGAGGATGTCGAGGCAAACGAACACGGGCAATGACTAGGCTACCATCTTCAGCAATCAGCTCGAAGCAAACCCAGTACTGCCCAGCAGAGAATGGCTCGCTCATGCTGACTTTCTGGCCTTTAACGAGCTCAGCATGGTGTCGAAGTACCCCCATATCTAGCTTCGTCACCAATGCCTTCAACCTGTCTTCCATGCCTTTGTATTTCCATCCGTCGTACGATGTCCATCGTAGGCTTGGCGCAAGTTTCTGCATTTCGACGCGTATCGGATTTCCAGCATTGAGGAGTGGAGCATGCAGCAGAAGAACTCTTTTCGCAAACGTTCGCAGGAAGAAGGAAGAGACAGAGACAACCTCAGCGGGAATGTGTTGACTCAATCCGAGAGCTGTGCTCGCTCAGGAGGCAGCTGGCAATTATACATCCAAGATCTGAATGTTTCAAGCCGCGAAGAACAAGTAGCCCCTTTAGATGATACTAAACCGGATATTACCCGCGTACCCACTTATACCACTTTCTTATCATCTGCGCTCAACTCAAGGATATCCCCGCACTAAAAACAAGAAGCAATCATTAGACAAGCATTAACGTCATCAACCATAAATATGGCAGCTGTGCATCCCACAACTCAGCATTCTCATTGATCTTGCAAGCTACGCCTAGCTACGTGTATCCTTTTTCAACGGCTTCGGCTTCCCTGCACACAAAACCCCGTGGGGATGCTGCGGCCCAAATTATTGTCCGATAGAGGCCACGTCATTTCGAGTGTACCTAATTATAGCAAAAATGTTGATAATGATTGGACAGCCTAGACACTAGACCAGTTTTCGGCCCTAGGCTGAAAATCCCGACACCGGACTTGGGCAAGCCCCGAACTTCGGACGTCGATGTGGCTGTGTAGACTGACCCGCTTATGATAGCATGGTTCTCTGGGCAGGGACGTGTTCTGTTATCCCGACGGTTTTCCCTTATCCAGCGTCTCACAACAAACCAATTCTCGACGCCGATCGTTTCAGCTTGCTGCGCAGTTGTCTCCATCGTGATGCTGCTTTCTTGCTGGAAAGCTGCAAAATCTTGGGCAGAGAAGTCGCCTTGGCCTCGTTTAAATAATATGGATTACTTTCGAAGCTGATGTCCCGCCATCTAATGCTGATTCCAATTTCGGACCTAAGGACCGAGAACTGTTAGCTCTAATACTGTACTCCAGAACCACTTAGTCTTAGAAAGAACCAACAGCAAACTTTTGCTCTCGACCAAAACCAACAGCTGGTCGCATTCTTCTCTCTTCGACGAGGTTGTTCATTTCCTTTTGCAAAATGTACAATGAGGAAAACAATGTGTCATTTTAGGAGGATTCACTTTTAGCCTCAGGCCAGAATTTTGAATTAGGAAGTGGGGACAGCTTATCGATAAGAATTGATCTCAACCTCGGCTCTCCAACACCTGAGCAACCTCGAAGATCGTGGGCAGCGCAAAAAAAATGCCTCTGCACATGAGACAAAGAAACGAGTGACTGAGATCGACAGCACGGAGGAAATATGTTGATGTACGAAATTATAGGATTTATTCCAAGTTTTGTATGCACATATTCCACTCGAACAGTTGCAATGACTCACAGGTTGTGAAAGTATGCGATCCACCCGGTGGCCTTCGCTGCTCTATGCACGTATTCCAAGTACGGCGACGTGAGTCTCGGTGCAGCTGACGTGCTTGAGCTTCTCGAAACAAACCACTCTCTGATGCTTGATATTCTCCCAAAATCTGTCAACTCCATGGATGAAATAGAAAAACTCAAAGAGCAGCTTAGGGAAGAACAACGCCTTCGTGTGGCCGCCGAAAGCCGCGCTCTTGAAGAACAACAACAGCGTGAATTAGAACAACACCGACGCGAAGAAGCCGAGAAACGCGCAGACGCATCGCGACCATTGACACTCCAACAATATCTCGAAATATGCCATTCGCTTAGCCTTGCTATTGAAATAATAACCGACCGTTCCTTGACGACATAAGGGGATACGACGAACCCGACCGGCTGAATTTATCCTCGACGAATTATACTATGGACTACATTCGCAAGAGAATAAGAAAAAGTCTGGGATCAGCTTTTGTTAAGTCCCTCGTTTTCTTCCTGACCTGCCTTTCTATCCCGATACCAGCTGGATTACATGAGATCCCTGCTTCGCCCGATCAGCAGCGAGATTGGACTCCGAAATGGCGAGCGAGACGTCGTGGAAAATGCAGTCTAGAAGCTGATGGACGCGACATATAACGATTCATCGCTGAGGAGTTATCTCGGCCTTGACGGAACAGTGACTTTTGAAAGCTATACGAATCTCGGTATTACCGATGACTCCCTTTCCGAATTGATGGAGCAAGTGTCGATTGGCTCCAGACCACCCAGCCGAATGACTCGATAACGTCGAAAAGCACGAGGGAAGGGCAACCGAGGAGATCAGTTCTGCATATACCGGACCTCTGACGATTGAAACGTCCTCGTCGTCGCGATTGAGTATAAAGCGCCACATAAGTTGAGACGCGGCGAGATTGTCACAGGAGACATATGTTTTCCTCCATATCCCTGACGACCCTTCCTGCGTCTACTACTCCGTCTGCGTGCCAAGCCTAGACGTCCAAGATGATGACGAGACTCGACTCCATCGTACTGCTGTTGCGCAAGCCTTTGCCTTTGTGCTTCAGGCTATCCGATCGCCGCCGCCCTGTCAAGCCTGGCATGACGCTGCTGAGCATCTCGATACATGGGCTGTGGAGTACGAAGACGTATTGCAGAGCATCCCGGTAACAGATCGGAAGCCGCGACGCGAGACTCCTTACAAGGCACAACGGTGGAAAGGGTTTGTACGCTCCCCGATCTGGACACGCTCCCGATGCTTGCCGCCCCACGACGGGGCGCAGCAGTCAAGCGGTGACGACAGCGACGACGATGACGACGAGAGCCCTTGCCCAACACCAAACCCAGGCGTTAGTCGCGGAGGTGCCTTGACCACCACATCAACAGATGTCGGGTCGAGTGAGATGCAGGAGCAGGATGGAAGTGCAGCCTCGCAAAAGGGCACCAACGTGCGGCCAAACATCCAACATCGACTGTATTGCACGCACGAGTGTCTTCGTGGGCTCGCGTTTGGCGGCCCAATGGATGAGGAATGCCCTAACTTTGCGAATCATGGCAATATGCACATCAACCTGCATGAGTTTCTTCGTCTGGCGCGGGACCAACTAGCAGTTGATCGCGGAAAGGATGCTAATTGCGTGCCGCTCTACCTATCTGGATCACGGGGATCCCTCTTCAAATTCTGTCTCTCATCACATGGCTACAGACTTGTGGCGAAAGGAGTAGAGGCCATGGATACCGAGCATCTACGCTACGAAAACAAGATGTACAATTATCTTCAAGACCTCCAGGGCAAGTTTGTTCCGGTCTGTCTCGGTATCATTAACCTCGTCAAGCCCTATTACTACGATAGCGGCGTGTATGAAGACTTCATGTTCCTCAGCTACGGTGGGCGACCAGTCTTGAAAGATTTGGGAAAAGTCAATGCAGACGTCGCCAACGAGATTCTCGCCGCACTCGGTCGATTGCATTAGCATGGGGTCCTCCACCACGATGCAGAGCCACGCAACGTGCTCTACGATCAACGCACTGGGAGATGCATGATCGTGGATTTCCATGACCGAAAACCTCTCGGGCCCATCAACGTCAATGGTAGAAATCGGAAGAGGAAGTGGGCGCCAAGGAAGCATGAGAAGGACGTCTTTGCTGTTGAGGCGCAGTCCTTGCGAGCGAGCCTGATACAGTAGGGTCGGGGTCTAATGGGCGTGCTCTGGGGCATCAAACATGCTGTGATAATGAATGTGCTATATACTGTAATAATGCATATACTATGATGCTGGGTGTACTATGCCAGGGGCTGTGCTATGATATTATGTGCTATCCTAAAAGTTGGTCCAGGACCCAATGTACTATCTCATAACCTGGGTTGATATACTGCGAGGCCCTAAACTGGGGCCTATTGTGTTGTAGTCGGATTGACAGTCAATTCCATGGCCCAAAGAGTGGCTTACAAGGGAAAGAGTTCACCTGTGGATGAATTTGGCATGTCCTTATCTGGTCAGAGCAACTCAAGATACGGCACATCAATCGCGGGGTGTTTATACATGCAGGAGCTTTACGCTGGGTTTCTGGCCACTAGAATGAAGCTCTGGTCAATAGTAGATGCTGAGGGAATCAGGCAACAGTCCTAAAAATAACCCTTTCCGCTCAAGGCTTGCTTCTCGGGCTGCTGTCATGTGACGGGTATTAATGTGAGTACCCACACCCTTGTACACTATCTGAGCGTAGTGTAGGAGACTAAATAATCTGTTAAGATGACCGCCGTCTGGGAGAAGAGATCTACTTTTGTCAGAATTGGGTCGGCGGTTAAGGTCCCTGGTCCCTGCCTGTTTCGTCCCCGTTTCGCCATTCTGGCGACAGGCCAGAATTAGGTCCCTAGAATAGCGTTCCGCTGAAACCATCGCGTTTTGAACCAACAGGAAGGATCTTGATTGAGCTCTAAACCTTGGCATGCTGAGGAAGGAAAATGGGAAAGCTCATCTGCGCGATACAGTAAACGCACCAGAATACATAAGCCAGCCTACGACATACGCTCGTACAAGCGGACTGGCGTAGGTCGTAGGCTGTACTGTATGCACCAGGGCGCCCTATGGGCCACCGCATCCGTGCTGGTAGTTAGGACGCCCAGGCATATTTGCGCCAGTTTATATGCGCTAGCACATGTGTGCTAGTGCATACTTGCTGGAGCAGGGGGGCTGACACCAGAGCCCCTGCGCTTTGTTTCAAGACGCACAACAGCATAAGACAACAAGCTAAGAACGGCTTCCATGCCGTGCACAAAGCAGAATGAGCCAAATCCAGTCCTTTTTACAAAGTTGACCTATATATAGCACCCAGATGGTGTGTACTTAGCTATGAACCCGATTATGGTATCTTATTTTCTCATGTTTTCGAAATGCACTCCTCTGGCGGGGCGTGCATCTACCCTAAAACAAGAAGCAGATAGCTGGCCAGCAACATCGCAGGGGAGCCAAAAACAGCTTCTTAAATACACAAAACTCGAAAGCAAAAATATCACCTCTACGGTTGCTAGAAATGAACCAGAGAAGGTTTGCTATATGTATCCTGTCTCCAGCTAATTACTTTGCCAATTTCCTGTCTCCGCGATCACAATGGCAGTCGTTGAGAACACCAGCGTGAGAAAGAGAGATCGGAGTAATGAGAACTTCAAGAAGAAATGGAGCACACTCAAGAATAACGGCCTCATTATCCACCAGGTTTATAACGCCGAAGTATATGTTTGCATACGCCGCAAGGGCGAAAAGTATGAGTTTAAGTCTACTGACAAAGCGTTGCCGCTGTCTGGCCAGGAAAAAGTCAGTGTCACTGACATAATCATGTTCACTGTGACTAATAGAGTACGGCAAAATGAAAGCTTCCCGTTGCCTGTGCTCGTGACAGCTGAGGATGTTGCACGCCATAGGAGCAGTCAAAGTTCAGTGAAGGAACGGGAGCCGCGGCAGGAAAGTAGTCTAGAAGGGCCAGTAATAGTAGTAGGGAACCCATCATCAGAGCCCAGGGGAGGCTCCGAGGTAGAGCTTAAAAAACAATAGCACAATATATTATGCTTGATCTTAGATGGAACTTTGCATTCCTAATACGATGATGCTTAGGAATCTAAGCGGTGAATGTGTCATATGCGGGTCACAGAAAGCTGGCGACGTTTGTCGCTGTCAATGTCTGGAAGTATTGTTGATGACGCGCTTACCATCCAAAGCCATCGTACGTGGTGCGCTGTCTTCGGCTGACCCATCAGGCACCTCTGATAAATTTAGCGGTTGATTCACTAATTTTGCGTGTCTGCCCTGGTAGTAGTAGTTAGTATGCCAGTAAAACATTCACATTCTACTACAACCAAGAGCTGTATCCTCTGTTGGTGGGCTTATGTTCTAAGAAACAGAGAAATTGATTCTGTTTTCTTAATTAATGTCTTGTTCCTGGGCACAAATTAATGTTGTTTACGTATTTGGTGACTCATTATGTTCCTGGGAATAATTCGATGCTGTAGCATGTTTCACAAGACCTTGGGCTGTTCCCAGGACCAAGACATTGCTGTTTACTTGTTTGCTAGTTATGATCCGAAGCTTTGATTGTTAGAATGAGGCACTAAGAGAAGGAGAACATGACGGGCGCGCTTGAAAGAGTCGGAGAAGATCGTCATCTTTGTTCAAAGCGGTCAGGGCTGGCAGAATCTACCGTCTTTCTCAGGCAGTAACACTTGGCAGGACCTGGCTTGTCGCCTGGGCAATTATGAGTACAATCGCCTAAATAGATATGATACCGATAAGATGTCTAATAGGCGGCGGGGATTTCCGAGAATTTCGAGCAAACGCCTCTGGCGAATTTTCGCTGTCATTCGTGACCCTTCCTATCTACGTGTCTCGCAACAAGTATCTCAGGTTGCCATTTCAATATTTCCCTATGTATTCTTTCTACTCTGGGCCAGGGAAGACCCAACTCTTTAGCGATGGGCTCCCATGTCGAAGCGCAGTCTTTGCGGGCGAGTCTAACATAAGAGTCTTGGGGCCCAGGCTCAAATGGGCTTGTCTGGGATGTCAAACATGCTGTGATAATGAATGTGCTGTACAGTAATAATGCATATACTACAGTACAGATAGGAAAGGTCACGAATAGAGCTGCTTGGATCTAGGCTTCTTATGGATAATTTAGTTGCTCGGGACTAATATACATGGATCTTGGTAATATGTCTCGTCTCGAGCAGACCCAGTCGGACATTTCCTAGCCAGGTTTTGTCGATAGTTGCGAGCAGACCCTGTACCGTAGCAACAGATCATCCGATGGCATTAAAGCCGAAGCTGGGGCTCCCACAGTGATATGTGGCTTGGCACCAGTCCCGCTTCGAGCTTGGACGCCCCCCGTTTCGGGCGTGGTGTTGACATGCTGGCGCCACTTTTTGTCTAATATCGCGTGCCCCAACGCGTTGCGCCGCACCATCAATAAAAAACCCCCTGACTCCCTGATTACGGCTAACTTGTCTTGCATTCTTAACTTCACATACTCGTTCCTACCTCCCAACCTTCGCTTTCATCGGCGACCACTGCCGATCTGGCCCTTTCATTTCACGAATTGTCGTCCATACCCGCATCTGCGCGCATGAACTTTGTGCCGCTGCCACTGCCCTCCCAGCTTCCTGGGGTCACCCGGCAACCAAAGATTCGCTTTGTGTCGGCACAGCGTTGAATCTGCTCCAGTCGAAAGACCCTCCTCTTGGTGAGTGCATCTGAAGTCGGCCTCTATTCTGCTTCAAATTGGTATCTAAGGCGAATGAACTGTAGAAACGAGCCAAACGCAGCCCCGCCCAGAGAGGGGATGACACTCGACGTCCGCGTTTCTTCGACGAGTCGTGCGGGTCATGATATAACGGGTGATATGCAACCCCGACCGAACACCTTGTTGAGATCGCCACCCGCCAACGACGTCACCCAAGTGTACCGACCACTTTGTGAATGGCTACCCTTATGCCTCGCGGATATCGCTCCGCTACCGAATACCGTTTCGGCGAAGAACAGACCGATGCCATTGTTCGAACCGCCGCCTACCATCGCAAAGACTACCGCCTCTCCGTGATCTGGTTCTCGCCTCGTGAACACGTCGATATTCACCTATCAATAGCAACACCCTTCCAGCGGACTTCGAATATGGGACTCGGCTCCCTCGATCGACTACCACTCGAGCTCTTGCATGACACGTTGTTCCGTCTTGATATGCATTCTCTATTCAAGTTTCGACAAACAAATCTTAGATCGAGACAGACGGTGGACTCTCTCAAGCCGTATCAGATGATAGTCTCGCATGGACTGAACCTTCTCTGCGCCTTGTTACGAACACGACTTGCCACCGACATTTCTCTACTCGACTTTTACAACGCACTATGTATCAAGGCTTGTAGTCTTTGTGGCGAATTTGGCGGATTTATATCTCTCCTAGCGTGGACGCGATGCTGTTTCAAATGCCTCAAAGAGGCTCCGCAGACCCAAGTGCAAACTCTTGCCGCTATCCGAAAGCAATTCCACCTCACTAAGGCCGAGTTAGACCAACTGAGGTCATTCAAGACCTTGCCTGGAATATATTCGATGAGGGAATCCGTGCACAAATCCCGCATTGCGATCGTTTCTGTTCATCAGGCTAGTTTGATTTGCAGACGGCAATCACATGCACTAGGGCAAGCCCAGTCAGCGAGCTCAGAACGAAATAAGAAATTCAACTTTATGGGGTCGTGTGCACTTCCTTATTACGATAAAGTAACCGGCAATGTCGAACACGGAATGTCGTGTGCTGGGTGTCAACTTGCTCTTGAAAAGGACATAATCGGCACTAAGGGCGAGAAATGGGCATTCGAGGCTCGAGACAAAGTATATGCGCGAGATGGCTTTTTAGAACATTTTCGATGGTGTGAACAGGCACAGCTGCTGTGGAGATCGAGTGTCGAAGGTAAAAACAGGCCAACCGAGCTACCAGAGGCTGCTCGAAGAGGCGGCTACTTCAACAAGAGAGAATAACAAGGATGTGAGATATGTTCACCGATGTATTGTAACCAGGCTACCTACACATCTAAATAGAACATAGGAAGCGGACAAGTTCCTAGACACCCCAAAGTACAATGCAGCTCCACAGTTCACAACCCGTGCTTTAATCTTCCAGAATCTCTCCATTTGGATCCGTGTATTTCACTGGCGCGTCTGGCTTGACCAGGTGCCTCGAACAGTAGTTGGTCGAATCCTTGCCCCATTCTTTGATAACTGGATGGCATCTGATGTTGGTCCCCTGGCGCTCCGGGCACTGGATGAACTCCATCTCCTTTTTGCAGCCGCACGTATATTTGATATACTTCGAAGTGCACATTTTAACCTGGCAAGAAATCACAAATTAACCCTGCTTAGATAAAGGGGATACCGGCCTCCTTACAATGTTGATAGACAAATGACTTGTGTGTACGTTGGCGATGATGAATACAAGCGACTAATGTAGAAAGTGAAGCTGCACTTGTACTATCGAGAAACTTGTATAGTGTGCTGCGAGGCTGATTCTGAACGCTTGATTCTTGCTGATGCAATGAAAGGAAAATTGATTGTGGGATTTGGATGCTGCTACTGTGTAGATAATGCTTCGAGACGAACAATTTATAGCTGTCGAGCTAGATGTTGCCTCGAGTTCTGTTGGCTCTGGAGCTGTTTAGGAGCCTTTGGGTAGGCGGCTCCCATCAGCTAAGACAAGGACTGGATGGTGATGTAGGGGGTATAAACGACGGGCTAGCCTATCATGGCCGTCATTTTGTCGCCAGCCCAACTCCGCCTCCTTCTAATTTGGAGAGCCAAGACGGTTGAGCCAATGAATGATCCGCCGAAAGTGGGCTTCGTCGAGTTGAGGATGTTTCAAGTAACCGCCGCGTCTCGAACGGATTTAGAAAAGTGAACAAAGTCCCCAAAAGGGTTCCAGAGGGGATGAAAATTGGTTCTGGCGCTAAAATTACTACCGCAGGGGACTCTGTAGTGCTGGCCACCTGCTAAGCTCTGTAGTGTGGGAAGTACGTACACAAGTCGCTCCAATTGTGGATAGTGATTGGACAAATTACGTTGAATCTTCGCCATTGCGCAGGGGCTAGGCCCGGTGATAAAGTGGGACCAGAATCCATAGAACGCTTTCATTGGCCCGTTTAACCGCTGCTTTCTGAGCCAATTTGGTTGCCAAGAAGCCCCGATTGGTATTCCTACCAATTCCTGTGAATTCCAAGAACGTTGATTCCTTAAGTATGAAAGTGCCCTTGTCCTTCATGACAGTCGTTCTTCTGAAAATAAAAGAGGGTAAGGATGCATAGCGATTGCAAAGGGAATCTCGAAGCATAAGTGTGCGAATGCTACCCTCTTTCAAACATATCTGGTTGACGGTTTTGTAGTGAGCGGTCCAATGATGAAAATGTCTGACGATCGAACTGCAAACCCGCCGCCAATGCAGCCGGTCATCTTGTCCATGGAAGTGGACGATGACGATTCATTTGAGAGCGAATACCGACTGCGAATCGGAAATCAAGTCAAATATCTCATCATCTCTCCTAGAACCTTTGACAGAGATACACTTTCATTCCCTATTCAGTCCCTGCCCCGTCTTCCTTACGACGAGGAATGGACCGTAGCCCACATCTCGAGAGACGAAACCAGCGGCGACTTGAAGACTTCCATCTCAAACCGAACACTAGCTGGCGTCAGATGTCGATGGCATCATATTCGGGTTGATTGTCTGGAGTTGGAGAAGACCAAACAGCTCACGGCGATGGCTTTCGAAGCCGTCTCACATTCGATTCTTCCAATCACCCTCCTATCATCAGCCACTATAATCGCCAAAATAGCCCGTTTCGAGTGGGAGCTGCCTCGTATCGAACAGGAAACAAGAGCATATCAGTTGCTTGAGGGTTCCGGACTGGCCCCTCGCTTCCTTGGTCATATCCACGAGAATGGACGCATCATGGGTTTTCTCATAGAGAAAATAGAGGGACGCTTTGCCTCCTTTCAAGATCTGAGCGTCTGCGAAACAGCTCTGGGGAAACTCCACGAATTGGGACTTATACATGGGGATGTGAACCGATATAATTTTCTCGTCACGGAAGAGGGGGCAAAACTGCTCGATTTTGAACGTCTTCTGCAGAATGCTCGCCCCGAGTCAATGCGTAAGGAGTTGGAGCATTTACGTGCCGAACTGGTTGATGAGTCAGGACGTGGCGGAGGTTTCATTTTCCATGGCGATAGCAATTAATATTGTTTAATTTGATTTAATTTGATTTGATTTGATTTGATTTCATTGAATTATACCGTACCTCTCTACAGCGCTGGGCGGCTCGCCACATATGCTTATGGCATTTGTCGGGGTGGAGATTGGGTCGGGAACAGAAGTGCTAAAATTGGGGACGTGGCGAATAACATGGAGGGTAAGACAAGGTATTCTAGAACAATTGTTGGGCTGAAGTAAGGGCATCACCCACCTATTTTGGCCGTTTCATTACTGCTGGAAACCCAATCTGTCCACACGTTCTTGTCTGTTCTTCAGCACTTTAGCCGCTCAGCCCAATTCAGGGACCCTCCACTCCCTTGATGACGAGACCGCCCAGGACACCATCTGTTATACATTAAGGGAACTGCAAATATGGCGCTTCCAGCAGGGGTTTGGCCCAATGGTTGATCAAATTGAAAATCCCGACGCCTGACTTGGGCAAGCCCCAATTACGGCTCTGGATGTGGCTGTGCGGACTGGCCCGCTTATGATAACATGGTTCTCTAGGCAGGACGTGTCCTGTTGTCCAGCGCCTCACAACAAACCAATTCTCGACGCTGATAACCCGCTCCCTCTCGGGCAAATTCATCAACCTCCATGGGAGAACTTGACAGGCAGTAAGAGCAGCTACGGGAAGCGCACCGCCCGCGCGAAGAGGAGCAACGACGGCAGCTTCGAAATAGACGACTTGGAGGATGAATGGACGTTTAAGCACCCGTTCGATTTCATATTTATCCGCAGTATGATCGCAAGCTTCAAAAGCTGGCCTGATATTTTTACTAAAGCTTTCGAGTGAGTTTCTCCAGGATAGGGATGCCTGTGCTAATATAACTTTACACATAGGAATCTTGAGCCCGGGGGATACATTGAGGTCCAGGATAATGTATACCCGCTCGCGAGCGACGACGGCACGATTCACAACACCGAGATCCTTCAATTACAGTTTGAATGGGGCCACGATTCATATCAGCCGAATACTGGTAAATCCATATCGCACCCCAAGGACCGCAGAAGGCTGCCCAAGACTCTGCACTCGCCTGCAAAATCATCTGGCGGAAGATGGACGTCAGAAGAGGACGAAACTGTACGCAGGATGAAACAAGATGGCAGACCTTGGGTCGACATCCAGCGCGCCCTTCCACACCGCTCTGTGGGCACGATCCAAGTCCGGTACTCGACCAAACTCAGAGGTTGATCCGGTCATCTACAGTAGCTCGAGTCAACTTTTTTTCCCCGGGAAGACAAGGTAGATAGTTAAATTTTGAGGTACAAATAAAGGTCGTGCTTCGTTCTTCAGTCTGAGGATTTGCCAATGCTCGCGTAGGAACGATTTCTTTGAGCTAGAATGGTACTTGGGTCCTCCTTGTCCGCCATCAGAGCCTGCCTATAACACCAAAGGGTAACTCGCTAATTACAAATGACACAGTATTCCATAGTAGATCAATGCTGTGTAGAGGCGACGTCTCCAACATGTTGATTTTACTGCCGTTCTCGCCTCATACGAAACGAGGTGATACTTTGAAACTGGGCCGAAAGCTTCGAGGCCTATCCTTACAGACAGAGCCTCGTCTCTTTCAGGTCGGCGCTGGCCCGAATGCCGCCAATGGACAAAATGGTACTCGCGATTGCCCGACATAAAAGGGCGTTAGGTCGCCGGGCGCGAAGGAGTCAAGCAAACAAGCAAATTATGACGATCGGGGTCGACTCAATTACTGGGGTGAACTATCTTTAATGCAGCAGATAGTAGACATAGACGCATCCAGCGCATCGCGCAGGCGCTCCATACTCAAGCTAGATGTATGGTATTGAACAATCGATTGCCAGTGTCAGTGCCTTTGGTGCCTACGAATTTGTTCTTGGAAAGTCGCAGTGCGACCAGACTGGCGCCATAACGTCTCATGAGGTCAGCGAGCGGATGCGTCTCCACGACCACGTCCGCTTGTACAACGCCCGCTACAACAACAATGCGAACATTGGCCTGTAGGCCGTGGACGTGCTGGATAAATCGCATCAGTGTTTTCAGCTACCTCTTCGTACAACAAGGTTGCTTGGTGAAATGCATCTTCCGAATAACCAAGGCGACTGCTGAAGAGCTCGTGCAATGGAGATCCTGTTACCGAACTCGGTTGAGCCCGAGCAAGTGTTTCCCAGAACAAGACACCTGTGTCTTCTGCTGCGAGAGTCTTGTTGCCATCCATCACTAAACCCGTCTCAAGATCATCAAGCTTGGGTAAAGTAAGGATTTCATCCAGCTTAGCCTGTGCTCGGTTTAAGGTGGTTACCTTATCCTATGACCCTGGTGCACGGAAGGAGGTGTACACAAGAGCGTGCAGAAAGTAGAGCAGCAGAGTGCTTGCGAGTCGGTATGCATTGCATAGTGCAAAGATGCGGTTAGTCATTGTGGATGGGTGTTGTTGCTTGTAGCACCCACACACATGCCACACAACCTGCCACTCTTGAAGCTGCGCCAACTTATGCACATGTCATGGGCAGGTGGGCGGGTGGGTGGAGTAGTTTCTCTGCTAGGGTATAAAAGTTGAGTTTGCCCCGGCTTCTGATTGTCATCATTTTCCGTACCGCAAATCCTCCCTTGTACTTTTTTCAGGTGCATCGACCCCACCACTTTTAGTTCCCAGCCTGAAATCACCACCACGCGGCGAAAAAGAAAGGGCAACATGCCTCCCCCTCGACTGCGTCCCATTGCAACGGCTGCCCTGGAACGTATCAAGTGTGGGATTTCACCCAAATTTGACCACAACCAAGAATTCATGAGGCACATTGCAAAGGCACGATATGGTACGAAAGAGCCATTGCTCTCAACGGTGCCGCTCGCAAAGATTATTCAGATCATATGCTTTTTGCAAATGAAGGAATGGAAGGCGATCCAAGAATACCCCGACCTGCTCGAAAACGTTATGGAGTATCCCGCTGAGCTTGGTAATTGGATGCCCTTCTGGAGGAACGTACAAGCGTTGAATCCTGCCTGGGGTCGCATTGTCCTGCTTGGTATGAAACGTCAATTTCTGGCAATGTTATATCTGACCTTATGGAATATAGAAGTAACATATGGGTTGTGGCAAGGGAACGTCAACGAACTTTTCAAAGGCGTGCACTGTTTGTCTCAAGGTGTTCTACCCACAGATGGAAAGAGCCTCTCCGACCCAGATCAAGCAGCTACTACACCCACAGCGACTGGAACATTACCCGCTGCCGCATCACCACCCGCTGCTGCAATATCACCCACTGCCGGAAGCTCATGGCTTTCATCTATTCTTCAACCAACCGAAATAAACCTGGCAGCCACGCCTTCATCAATAACCTTCAAGAAAGCTACCGCTGTACCTGAAGCAGCTCTGGAAAATAAAGCAAAGTTGCTACAATACATAAAGGCTGCATTTTGGACCGAACCCGGAAGAATCGCTAACATCGAGTCGCGCGTGAAAGAACTTGACCCTGAGTACATCTCTGACTTATATCGTAGCATTTCTGAAAACTCAGGATTAGATATATGTATGGTAAAAAAGGTTGTTGACCGAGCTTGGAGTTCCTTGGGTAATACCGATGGGTATCAACTGGAGCGCGAGCTGGGTCTCCCGTATACAGGGTGTCTTGCTTTACACATGGATATGACGGGAGATTATACACTGGCGATAAAAGTACCAAGAGTTGATGGATTAATGCTAGCGATAGAGTATTTACTGCCCACGCGAGCATCTAGGATAGATCTGTTACTTTAATGCAAGCCCCAGGTATCATCTCGATGTAGTTGCCCACATCTGCCGTGCCCTTCTGTGTGTTATCTTGTGGTGGCCAATATCCCCACAGCCGTGTTTTTCCGGCCCAAACCTGGGCACGTCCACTAAGGACCTCAACTTCGATCTTGCTCGAGACGTTCACGTGCCCACCATGGTGGAAAGGCTCTCCGCGGGGAATGTCTTTACTATCCTAGAATAAATTAGATTAGGCGGGCGGTAGGTCTTGTAGACGGACCTTTGAGAATTGGGGCATGTGAAGCGGCAGATGGTGATGGTATTTGTCCTCGACCAAGCAGACAGGAATAGTGCAGAAAGTTTGTCGCGAAGTTTTCTAGTTGTCAAGCTGATTTTAGGCATGGCTAAATGTTAGGCACCTACAAGGTGGATCTCAGTGGCGGATCATATATTACCCGTTCCGAGATTGCGCCGCCAACCTCCGTCGTTGCTTTGGGTCTTGATGCTTCTTACCACGTTGAAACCCGTCACGAATCCGCCAAGGCATCATGCTGGTCCAACGTGCTATGCGACGACGATGCTTCCGTTGTGGAGTGTTCTATAGGAAATATCACAGGAAGTGCTATGGCAGGGCACACAGATCTTCAGCTGTATGTAACCCCTTTTTTGCTGTAGGTATAGGCAAGGATTCTAATTGCATGCAGACCGTGACTCAATTAAACAATGCACCAGAGCCCTTCACTCTGGTCTTAGTTGATATGCAACAACGAGCAGAAATCATCTATCAACAAAGCGTTGAGATGCGATTACATGGCAATGTCAGTGCTTCTGAGAGCGTTATCAGTACCTTCTTGTTAAGCCCCAAAGCATCTGAAATACCTGCCGACATGCTCGCAGCTTTGCGTCTGTCGCAAGCCAACAATAATATTTTTCGCTTCAAATACAATGAGGCACATGCAGAAATCCAGAAGGCAAGCTTTTCTACAACATCTGGAAAATTCTTATGGGATCAGATGCTTTGTGCCAGCCGCGCTCTCAGAGGCAGCGGCAACTTTTACGAAGCTTGGAAAATCCTGCAAGTTTGCTCTGCGTCCCCGGGATTATCTAGACCCAAGCGCTGTCTAGTTGTCTCAACACTTGCTGACACCCTTTGCGAACTAGCGGTCATGGAACCCGCTGTTCCGTATTTGGCACAAGCTGAAGCATCAGTGGTGTTTGAACTCGAGAACCTGCAACTATATCCCAGTTCACTATTGCATTCGAAGGGGTCACGCCGTTTATATCTTTCCCTCCTCGAAATAAAGATACTACAAGGCTCTTATGAAGAGGCCGAGTCTGTAGTACAAGAGTTACTATGTACATACAGCTGCTTGCAGAACCCTGATATCACAGATAAGCTCGGGCATGTGCGGGTATTGATTGCGTATGCTCGCATAACAACCGAAATAAGCGACGCAATCCCCAAGTGGTTGGATGCTTTGTGCTATAATCGCGTTTATAATCCCTGTGAAGAAGAAGTTTTTACCTGTGGCGTTATCTATCTTATTCTATGCTCATTATTCTTGATGCTCGGCAATCGAGACACTGGCTTGCACTTTTATTGGAAAGGGATTGCTGTTTTAGAAACGAAGGACAAGCAATTCCTAATACCTGGGCTAGGTACCTATATTTTCAACGGAGTCCGTACTAAACTTGGTGTGATGGAGTATGAGTTGCGCAATTGATTGTTACCTATTTAATCTAATTCATCGACGGAGTTGGACTTATCCGTCTAGGCTTAGCAGGCAAAAGAACGAGATATTCATGACCATCGGGCAAGTTTCCAAGTGGCCAATCGCGTACCGCTTGCAGATGATTGAGCGCGTTGAGCGGTTCTTCATGATCAACATAAAAACCCGTATCTACCCCAGAAATAAGCCCCGTTGAAGCAGTGGTATGAAACAGACTACCACTCAATACCGCCTCCTTCACATAGCTTATCGGAGAAGATTTCATTACTGTTGCAGCGTGTTCACTTATGAAGTCCAGAGAGAGGTTTTCGATAGATGCTGCCGAATAACATTTAGCTCATATCCAGTCAAGTTTAAGGGGCACTCACTGCCAAAAACTGCAGTTGCTGCCACGCAGGCGTAGGGATGCGAACTCATAATGCCGTACATATCGTCTGAGTCGGCCATTGACATGCGTAGAAGTGTGCTAGCGATACCTTTACCACGATACTCTTTGTGAACCACCAGCTGTGTCACCCAACAAATAGTTCTTCCACCATGATTCCATCGGCAAGTGAACGCATTGCCGACAAGTGTGCCATGGGAAGTCACCCGGGTGTACCAGCACTCGCCGTCTTGAGGTAAATACTGCTCGCGAATCCGCTTCGCGGTAAGGGTAACGCGCTTGCCTAGAAAAGGTATCAGATACTGAGACTGCAGTCAGAGACGAGTATACTTACCACATAGCCTCGAGGCACTGCCCCAAATCCCATAATTCTCGGTGAACAACTTAGCTGCATCATCCAGCATGTCCGCCGTGATGTCCCCTCGCTCGAAGGTCTCATAAAGCAGTGACATCTTGATTGGACGTCGTCTGCTTCGTTTTCCAATACTTTCGCATCTTGAGCGTATCTCAGTCGAAGGCCACATGTTTAAATAATTGATTTGCATGTCGTCCGCCCAAATCTCTCTTGACGACGTGTTTCGCTGGGGAGCGGGGTTATCAACGGGTCGTTACGTCATGGGGCGGAAAAACTGAGACACCGTCCCTCTAGGGTACGGAATAAATTGACCTCACCAGAAAACAAAGCAGAAGCGGTTTTATAATAGTACAGGGGGGTGTAAGAAAACCCAGGTCCCATGATGATGTTTTCAGAGGTACGGAAAAAATATACATGAAAGAACGCCAACTGGAAAGGGCTGCTGCTCTAGAGTTAATTCACTGTGGTATGGAGGAAAGCGACACAAGTATATTGCGCTAATGTAGGAAAACAAAATTATCACCGGGGTACGGAAGAAAGTGACTTTAATGTATTGTGCTAATGCAAGAAAACGAATTGCCACCGGGGTACGGAAGAAGTGACATGGCTATATTGCGCTAATGTAGTTACAGGGAGTAGGAAGCGACTAAACGTCTTACTAGGTCTTGTAAGTGTTGTTCTCTCAACTGAAAACCAGCAGCCTCACCTTGCATGCATCCTAGTGTAGGTTTTCCTAGAAAACAAAAGGAAACAGCTCATTCCGAGCCTGTTCTTACCCGAAGAGATATCACAAATACAAGCCATCCCATCCACAATAGGACTCTCTCACTCTTTCTTTCCATCTTCAAACTCTTCCCTCTTCTTCTACTCTAATTTGAAATGACTATCACTATCTCTAGCTGCGCCCCGGTGGACGACGCTGGTGACTATGCAGCCGTTACACTGTCAGTGGCCAATATCGAGGCATTGCTTTTCCCACACAAAAGTGTTAAATCATTTCTCGAAGAGGTCAATGAAAGACCCCTACCGTTATTCATCCCGCACAAAATTCACGGGTACCGCACAGAGCTTGAGTTGCCAACCCAACACCTGAGGAGCGACATTTCGAGTCTTGAGGAGTATGTCAAAGACATATACCTCGTGTACGTCGACGAGCGGCCCATCAAACGAGTTACTACTCTGTCTTCACGCCAAGAACCTTTTCCTGCCATTATGGCGACCCTGCTTCAACGGAGGTTTGATTACGGACATTTCGACTATTGGAGACTTAAGATAACCGAGTACGTTGCTCTACTCGGCTTCGGTCTTGCTGAAGCGGAACACTTTGCCGATCCAGCTATCGCGAGACAGTTGGGTCGACTTGGCACAGGATTTGTTCAGGGCATGTATGAAAACTTTCCCCACGCTCAGCCAATGCAGCACATTACTCAACAGCATGTCAACATCAACCTGAGGCCAAAGAAAAACTGCCATGCCACCACCGACTCTGACCAATTCACCAAGAAAAACACCCCGAATTTATCTTCTCGCCCATCTCCGCCTGATATTCAGCAACAGATCACCTGGTCTCCTGGGACTGTTTTCGGCTCACGGTGTAACCAGAATGCGGCTTAGGAATGTAACTCCCCCGACTTGTGGTGGCCTATCCTTTCTTTCTTGAGTTTTCCTTCATTACCTTTTCAGTAGTATTACACGTAAAGTAGGGTGGAGAGAGCAGGACACTCATTAATATATTTATTATCCTAAAAGTACCTTTTGCGTCTTACTTCTTAACCTAGCCTTCATTGCCTTTCGCATCTTTGTCCGTTCAACAGGGCGCTGTTGGCTCCTGTCGTTAAATCCGACCACCTAGTCGACTTTCGGTTGGTTTCATCGGAACCGTGCAACAGAATCAGGGATGCAGTTAATCGGCACGGTAGAAGGTAACCGGACCAGGGGCTTGAAAACAGTGATTTAAAGGGCCACCTCCTCATGTCCTGGTCTGACCTCAACCCACGAAAATGCAATTTCTCAGCTTCTTCTCCTGTATTCCATCTGCAAATAATGTTTGCCCATGCATCAAGTTCAGAGACAAGTACTTGAACCTCGTTATCCAATTTGTTGCCTTATATCATGGCTCTTCACCAGACCCCCTCAACTTCTCGCACCTATGCAAAGAAGCAGGAGCGCATGAACTTTGTCGATTCCTTGAGATTCTATGCCAACGCCTGGAATCACCATCAAAGCCCCTTTATCTACGCTTGCGGGGGCGATCCCTGTGCCGCTTCTCGACTGCTCTTGAGGCTCTTCAACGTACAACCAAAACTTCGAAGGGTTACCAATTTGTCCAGTTGCATCTGAATTTCGCACCTGGCCCTAATGTCGGCGAACAGGATCACCCAGATGACACTACCCAGGCCATCTGGGTGGGAATACGACTGGGAGCGAAGGGCTTCCTGATTCAAGATGACTCTTCAGTTGCTGAGATTGCCTGCAAAGTCGCCATGTTTGACTCCTGGGAGCAGCAGGTGGAGCCACCACCGCCAGTACCCTCCAACTCTTGCGCTAGTTCATTCACATCTGTTGACACATGGGGGTCTTTTGGGACGGTAGTTTAGGGGATGCATAGATAGTCAGTGCTTGGTCTTGAGTAGGGTTATACGAATCTGCAAAACTGCGTTGAAACTTTCTACTCTTGCCAAATCCCGTCCAGTAATAAACCAACACAATGAAGAATTCTCGCCAAAGTTGACCATTCAAACACCTTTGCCCTAGGCAGTTAATTCCTGCCGCTTCTTTGCTCGGTCTCGACGCTCAAGCACTGCCGCCACCAGGATTTCAAACGGAAATGTAAGACTTGGTGCCATATTCTCCCATGATTCATCCCTTTCGGGGTCGTTTGGTTCCACCATGACCTGTTTACCCGTTTTCTTCCACCTCTCCTTATCACATGGGTCCAAATCGGGAAGAAGAATGGCCCCTTCAATATCAGGGTCATCTGGTTGTGCTTCTGGCCTGAGCTCGTAATTGCCCCAGGTTCCTATGTTAACCCCTGGACCAACACCTCGTCTGGACATCCAGCCCCTCCATGAGTTCCCGGCAACGCCAAGGAGAGGGGCTCCCTCTTCTTCGGGAGCCTTTGTCGTGTTTTTATAACAAAATTTGTAGATACCGTAGAAAGTAATGAGGAGGAGGATTGCACCGCTCAGCGCCAAGCCAATAATACCACCTTTCGGAAGCGACATTCCTAGCTTGGTCTAGGTCTTGGTGGAGGTTTTGGGCAACCAGTTGTATCGTATGCGCCGCGGGCCTTGTTGTCTAAGGAATCAGGAGAGGATTGCATGAAAGACAATTGGTCCAAAGCCAGTGAGCTGTTGAGCGTTTTGCGAACCAGGTGTCGGTGAGGCCTGCAAGGTGTTGCCTCGTTGGGTTGCACATTTCTTTAATAGTTGCAAAAGTTGGCACATTGTTGTTGTGATACATGCGAGAGCCCTGAACTTGGGGTACGGCAAATAACTACACGCAAGGGATAGTTAGTCTCGTACATGCATTGCGATAAATATTTTACTAGAAAGAGAAAAGCGGGATAAATATGGTCTCAGCTCATGCACTGCGATAAAAATATTTCCTAGTTGGGAAAGGTGCCGTGGGCTGTGCAAGCCGAGTTTAATGACATATCATTAATCTACGGTGACTTTCTTCTGTACCCCGGAAATAGAGGTCACTTTCTTCCGTACCTCGTGGATAAACAATGGGGCTTACAGTCACTTTCTTCCGTACCTCGGAGACAAATAGTGAGGCTTCCGGTTACTTTCTTCCGTACCTCAAGGACAAACAGTGGGGCTTACAGTCACTTTCTTCTGTACCTCGGGGACAGTTAGTGTATAGAAGGATCCCCTGTAAATACCGGCAGTGCCTCGTAGAATAATTAATATAAATAAAGTAAATACCTTAATATGTCTTAATTGTAGTATAATAATTTATTAATTTAGTCTTTATTTCCCAATAAGCTACTATGTAAGTCCCAAGAAGAGTAAATATCGGACTTGCTGCATCTAACTTAACTACTAGGATGGCTAATCCTTGCGCTCACTCGTTCCAAAGATGCAAGACCGACAACACATTAATCCAGTGGACCTGCCAGTACTGCTATTTGAATGGTTGCTGGATGATCTGGCAGTGCGAGTACTGTAACCTACATTTGTGTTTACTTTGCGTGAAGGACCTACAAAACTAGGGGGTGTACTTTAGTTGTAAGGCGACTATAGGGCCTTGCCCCTGAAGCTCTCTTAGAAAAGATGACGGAGAGCCGTTGGGTGTTTAGACGGTAGTACGTAAAACTTATCTTCTGTCCAGAAATCCCCGGAGTTAAAACGTTCCCAGCGGAGGAACCTTTTTTATGCTGTGGGGGATACTTTAGAGGTTTTACAGAAACGAATTGGTTGGAAATTCTTTTGTGTAAAAGAACGTGGCGATATTATCGTTGGAGCGTCTTTCAAAGACGGGGACAAAGATGTGGTGTCAGGCTATGTAACAGAATCCCTAGTCCTCAAACGCCGTTCTTGGAGGCTAGATGCAGGCCCTCGATCTGCAACCTCTGCAGCTGAGTGATGTGGCTGCAGAGCCTGATTGTAAATAGGGTTCTGGCGGTGAGAGAGAGATTGAGTGGTATATAAGGTGCCTTAAACGTCAAACATTTTGCTGCAATTCCACTGATAATTATCTCCTCCAATCCTTTTTCGTCTTTCAACAATGAATTCATTCACTGGTCAGATTTCGTCTATAATATTATCTATGCTACTCTAACTCTATTTATAGATATAGAGAAGAACTCTCCAGCCAAAGCCAACGACTTGCAAAAGCTCGACAACCCTACCAAAGGCAAGAACACGATTCAATCGACCATTGGAAACCTCGATCAAGATGTGAAGGAGCTAGTATGGGAGACAATTGGCCGGTGTATTATTGTCCTGTTCATTGTTTACATACTTATCAAAACCTATACCTAAGTTGGAGGATCCAGTTACTGTCATTAACCCTAAACAATCTTTTACTTCCAATCAGCAGAGTTTAACTTGAGGCATTTCGTGTATAATGAACTTGACCGTCGTGAGTGCGACTTCCCAGGAAGTCGGCGTTTAAAGTGGCCGAGCGCGACATCCGCCACAATGCTGTGGCGTTCAAGTTGGTCCGAGCACCCCCGCGCGCTCGGATCTCCAAGCCGTAAGCAACGGCACATAAGTATAGCATGGTGCCACGCTAGAGAACCTGCCATCAAAACAAACCATATCCGCTTTGCACCGAGCTGTCCCTTTCAGAAACACCATGTCCACACAAAGCCTGATTACAACACTGGATGAGTTTCATTTAAGCTTCACTGTACTCCTTTGCGCGCTTCACAATGAAGTCCCTCAACTGAAGCCCCGGACGCGTTCCTCCTCGCTCGTGGAAGCAGCTGAGCAAGCAACCAAGCAAGCATCCGAGCAAGCAGCCGAGCAACATGAGAACTTAGCTGAGTTACTGAGGACAACCGAGCGTGGCCTGGCTGGGTTGAAGAGCCAATTGGAGGCAATAATATCACAGGCGAAAGGTGCCCAGACTCAGGCCCAAAATTTTAACCTTCCTGGCGTTGCTGCCCTCATGGAACGAAGCATGGGCGAAGCCACGAACCGCCCACAAATAGACACTCGATCAGAACCGACACCGCACGAGCAGTGTCGCAATACACAAATTAGAATTCCTGAGCAAGACGTCTCATCGCAATCTCGGGCAAGCGAAACCTCATCATCAGAGCCTGCACAGGCATCGGACGATCAACAGTCCGTCGGGTCAGAGGATGTGATCATGACTAGTCGCAAGGACGAACAGCACGCAGCCCAGCCACCAACCACACCGAGCCCAACCAAGCAGGCAAGAGTCGACCTAAATACAAGACCCGGTAGCATGGCATTCAGAAGGAGCTACTCGGTTGTGACTGAATCAGCGAGTTCCTCCATGGCCGCCGACGCGTCACCAGCTGGTTCTATCGCGACCACTCACATTACATGGCCGGAGAGCTCCGCCGGGGCTTGTGAGCAGGATGAGATTATTTTGGACGTCGACACAGAGGATGGCGCGCAAACAGGAGAATCCTTCACTGGAGACCTCAATGCCGAGTCGCATGGCGATGATGATCTGGACCAAGTGATGGATGAAGCTATAGACATGCTCGCCGCCCATAGAGATAACCAACACGCCGACGGCCAACAAGCCTCTGCCAGCTCAAGCAGAGAAGAAAGCGATGCCGCTAGCGAAGGAGCCGAGCCGAATACCAGGCCGAGCACACCAACGATAGAGAGGTCGTCACAATCCCAGGCTAGCGAAGCCGCGGACACGTCAACAGCTGTCTCTGTTTCGACACACATCACATGGCCAGACAGCTCCGCTGGTACTTATAGGCAAGATACTACCATGTCGGGCGTTGAAGGTACAGAAGATAATGATCAGTCACGACAATGCCCAGACGCAACATCAACTGAGGCGGCCATCATCCAACGGTCGCAGAGCCCTGCAGCCAACGAGACCACCAACGAGGGTGATTCTGCGGCCGACATTGATCAGATGCCGCAGGACCCTACGACCAACAACGAGGCTAGTTCTCCTGGTTCTCGCCAATCATCAACAGAGGACATTGACGACCAAGGATCGCAGTCCACGCCTTGTCCAAACAGGGCAGAAGGGGATGCTGACGAGCTGTGCCCCGGACCTGGAAGCACATTACCAACTATATCACCCGCCGATATGAAAAGCCTTGTTTCCAAGATTCAGGAATTAGAAGTCCAAGGTTGTGGACAACATGTCGCTGTTCCTCGTGTTAATGTTAACTTAGAAGATGTGAAAAAAGGTATCGACACGGGAGAATGGAGATGTACAACCATGGAATACAAAGCGGTCCGGAAAGGCGGGGGATACGCGTGGATCTATTCAGGCATGCCGAAGAACCAACCTTTGCTCGATTGGCCAGCTTTTACTGCAGAATTTAAGCGGCCCACAACCGAGGAAGCCAAGGGTGTGTTTGAAGACACAGCCCAGAATCCACCAGAAGGGAAGATTCCTTACTATATTGGCCATGCGGACATTCTCTCTGAGCAGTCATTAGACCCTGGGCCTCTTATTACTGGAAACAGTGATTTCAAAGACATACATACCAACTATCACCATATTGGGGGTCATCAGTCCGGAAATCGCATTCACTGGGAAGATTTTACTTACCTAGATGAAACCAATGAGGAACCAGTATATCGCGGTCTGCGATCCTATAACGAGGTTTACTTTGGGACTGGATACAAACTTTGGCTGGTTATTGCAAAACATCACATAACCAAGTTTGATACATATGTCAGAGGAACGTGGCAATGCAAGGGTTGCATGAACGGAATTTCGCACAGATGTCTCTTTCTTGCCCCCTCGAGACTTGAGAAGTCGGGCATACACTATACTATTCACGTTATTGGACGTGGAGAAGCTTTCTGGACCTTACCTGGGCAGCAACATAGCATCATTAATGTTGGCCATTGCGCTGCCCGGTCAATGAACTTCCTATACCCTGGCGAAACAATTGATTTCAAGAAGCTCGTTCACTGTTCCGAGTGTGACCAGCACCCGATCAGCTTACAACATGGCGTCGGATTACTCCCAAAGGAACCCAGCCGGAAGCGCAAACTTCTACACCCCAGCTTCCCTTCAAAGAAGACACGCAACGAGACTGCTCCCCAACGAGAGCTCGTCAAAATCAAGAAAGCGCTACAGCTAGCAAACCTAACTTATCGGCCGATAGGGATCGACGACGAAGATCCATCCATCGCAGAAGTCAACGTCTATAAGCTAGTGGCCGCAGTGCGTAGCACACTCGCCATAGAGCAGTTTATTGAAGTTGTGCGGCAATGCAGGGACCCGGAAATCAAGACTCGACTTACCCAAGCCCGAAGCTCCTTGGCCGGAGCAGTCGAATTGATGAAAGCTACAGATGATCACACAAAGGCCCCAAGACTTCGGGTTCGGCTTGCTCAATTGAATCTTAGTCAACAATCTGAAAAGGAAAAAACGGGCCCTCAGAAAAACCACAAGGCAGGCTTTCTCGACGAACTTGCCGCCAAGCACGGATTAACAAGGCCTCGGCTGAAACACCATCTTCAAGAGGGAGGGAAATGGACGTCGCTATGCATGTCACACGATGGACTACTGCCTTTTATCTTCTTGAGATCAGAAAAGGCTCTTGGAATTACTAAAGAGGACTGGGCAACAGTCACTCGCGATGAAAACAACAGAACATTCCACAAACTCCTTGATGATGATTATATGAGGAACCTCTGTACAGCAGGTAGGGCACTTGAAAGATTGCTTCTTGGAGAGTCGGTCAAATTTCTTTGGGAGAAGAATGGCTTGGACCCGGACGCGCAGAACATCGATGAGTTGCTTAAGGAATACGAGATAGAAGAGGCGAGCGTTGCCCCAAACTGAGCCTGGTGCACGTGATGGAGGGGCAATGGCTTTATCAGTTGGATCTGCAAATCCAACTTAGTCATCATGCCATAATATGACTACCCTAGACAGAGTAATCAAATCATAAACAAAATCAAAAACACGCCATTTGGATGTATACAACTTATTCTCTGCTCCTTTACCTTCCCTCTCTTCATGTAAAATAAATGTCCTGTCTGATACCACTAATGTGATGTATTTTATATACAATCTGCCTTATTCTTTGCCTCAGAATTTGATCTTCACTATCCAGCGATGCAAAGCTTTTGGTTGCCAACTTCGAAATGCACAGCACAGTTATTCAATCCTCGAATGTTGGGTTGTCTAGCCACATACGAAACTTGGTGAGAGCTGAAGTGTCATGTCGCGTCTCTGACGTCGTATAGTCCTTCATCTCGCAATGGATCCAACCTTTGGTACCACGGCTATTTGATAACTTCTCCCTAATCTTACGAGCTGAGCTAAAGTCGATTAAAATGGGTCTTCTGTCCTCTGCCACGAGGACGTTTGTGGGGTTGAGGTCGTTATGGGCCCAGCTAAGTGAGTGTAAATGATGAATTGCCGACCCCAGTGATTCTACGAAGAGCTCTTTATTCTGGATAGTGTGGCCGCTCTTTAGGTAGCTGTTCAAGTCATGGGGGTGTCGGTCGAGCATGAGTCCAGTGATATAGCCCCGTCGCATATGGCAGCCATGGTACCCAACGATGTTTGGGTGATGTTGGCTCCCCAGCACTTCCATTGCTTCTGCCTCTTCCACCAACCCCTTGGGGAGGAGATGTACGACTTTGTGCTTTGAGAAGATATCGTACAGTGCTAGCCTGGGCCGCTTGACGAAAACGTCTGGTGGGAGCTCCTCAGGGGCCTTAGTGAGAGTGAGGCCTTGGGGGTGGAAGGATACCCTGCGCAAATGATGCGCTGTGGCGGGTCCTTCCGATCGGACTGGCGGGCTGTACCGTGCTGGTAGTTAGGACGTCCAGGCATGTTTGCGCCAGTTTAGATGCACTAGCAAACATGTGCTAGTGTCGTGCCGGAGCATGGGGACTAACACCGGAGCCCCAGCGCACCTGTACCTTGGATACAGGGACTGGGTTAGATTAAACGCTGGTGCCTTATTTCTGGCACTGGCGCAATTCTACCAGTGTAATATTCCAATTTTTATTTTTTTATTTTTTTTGGTTTGTGTCCCAGGTTGAATAACATGGCCTGCGTCGCCTTGTTGGGAATTAAAGCCTGTAGTTGTCTTGTGCCCCTATGGCAAGGTTTGTCACAGCTGCGCTTTGTTTCAAGGTGCACAACAGCAGGGAGAGAAAACTCTAGAGAACGCGATCGAGGATGCGGGTATCGTAAAATTGCTTTCAAGATTTGCTTCTGTACAATTTGTCGATTTTTTTCTTGGACATCTCTAGAACAAAGTGGTAATACAAAAACAAGAAGGCTCCATTCCGCGCCAGATACGTCGCAAAAATGCATGCTTCGTCGTGGACTTCTTCTTCAAGGCCACGGGGCTGATTCGAATGATGTCCGCCTCAAAAATCGCCCAAGAAAGCGCAAAAGGGTTAGTAGACGTTGGAAGAGACTTCTCGGACCAGCGACATTTCTCTTGGTGATTTATTCTGACGATGCTGGTGGATTTGGTGGTCTAATTTGGTTGTATGTGCAGCTAACCTCCCGCTAACCCCTAAGCTAATGCCGGCTTGTATGTCCTGGTTCTGTCATTCATAAGCGGGTTCCACCCCACCCCGGAAATTCATGCCTTCAAGGCTGCTCTTGAGGATGCTCATCTCGTCCTCGAGTTCCAAAGGCGAACAGTCTCGCTTCGCCGTCTCAAAGTCTACCAGAACCACGTCATGCCCATCCCGCACAAGAAAGTTATGTTTATTGATATCGCCAAGCTTGATACCGAGCTCATGCAACCGGCCCAAAGCCTTCTTGCAGTCGTCGATGTCCGCTGGCCCGGCGGCTCTCGCGCCTTCCACCCACTCAGCGACGAAGCCAACCACGCGCCCATCTTTGCCCTCGGTGAGATGGCCCAGAAAATTAGGACCGACTCCGCTGTCACTAATCCATTGATAGGCGGCCGTCTCAACCTCAATGGAGGGGATTTCCCAGGGCCAGACCGCGAGTTTGATGAGCACGGGTTTGCCGCCTTTAACTTCGGGATGCGTTGAGGCGTGGACTCGTTGCCTCACTCGCTCTTGTCGCGTGAATTCCAGCTCGTTGAGCTTCACGGGATGCCAACAGTTCTTTACCCCGGCAAGTTGTACTGTCTCGGTCCTGACGAAGGTAGCCTTCCCCGTCTCGGGGTCCCTAGCTACGTAGCCGTGGTTCCAATCTCCAGTTGGAAATGGTGGGAGGAGCTCGCCAAGCAGGATGGGCTCGAAAGTACGGTCGTCCTCGGCCCCGCGAAACGTGCCTGGCGCTGTGGATATGTACTTCACATGTTGCCCGTCGACGAGGAAGCGATAATCGCTATCGTTTGTGTCGTCGTCGTCGATGAGACATGCGAGAAGCCGGACGTTGGTGTTCCTTTCTTGAGGGGCCATCATTGCGGAGAAGCGGTGTTGAGGCGATAGGAGATGGCTGCCGATCGGTAAGGAGGTGCTCTGGATGCAAATGGCGGCTGCGCAGCATGACTACATGAGAAGGCCTGATCGGACAGGAGCTGTTGAGAACTGGATGGTGCGCTGAGCTGAAAGATCAGAGCCTGGAGCGCGAGACAATAAAATTGCCTATGAGGCTCAGCGATGCCGTGCTCCGGCTGGCGGAATAGACTTTAAAAAGGAGAAGTGTGAGTATACGCGCTATGGAAGTTGGTCTCTGATGGCGGGCTTGCATCTCCCAGGAGTTGTAGCTAATCAACTTGCCCTACGTGCCGCCCAAGGTGCCAGCAGAAGGGTCAAACATCTGCTAGCCAATGGAATTATATCAAGTAATCTTACCGCGCTGGGTAATCTTCGCGCCCTAGTGCGCCTTGCATAGCCCGGCACATCTGGCTGGGAATTGCTACTACCAGGGAGCAGGTGCATGTTGTCCACAAAGGGACTTGATCTTCCACACCAGGGCCGGTATATGTGGAGCTTATACGTCCCCTGCGCCGATTTGAGCGATTCTGCTAGCATACAAATAGGAGGGGAAAGCTCTTGGTCGATAGATATTTTAATAAATACATATTACTGTATATATGCGCCACGGTGAATATGATACCGCTCTCTCTCCCCGCGCAATTAGCTAGGACTAGCATCAACCCCACAAAGCCATCGATACGACTAATGTATCCATGGCGATGCTGTCAAGGACGGCCGGGGGTATGTTAGCACCCACCATCAATTTAACTGCATACACTAAAGGAGTCCACACATTGCAAGGACGGCAACATTTGAACCTCGTTCTCCATTCACATCACCAATGTACCCAAGCTTGCCGTCTCCCACAGAAGCGAATGTGACTGGGCTCTCTCCAGGAGCCCTAGCGTTTAATGGAAAGAACACAGACGACTCAATAACCGACTCTTCATCTGTTATATACCAGGCGTCATCGAGCGCAACGTTTTTGACAAATTGAGCCTTTTGACTGTATCGTGGAAGCAGCTTTGCAGCTAAACCACTCTCCAACGCGGCGTGATTTAGCACGACTGTCGTTCTGTGGTATGCGCCGACCTCCCAGCTTAGGCCGGCTTGAGCGAAGAATGGTTTGATACTCAGTGGCTTAACAAAAGACGAAAAATTGCCCATAACCACTGCCCTTCCGCCCTTGCGGACATATCGAAGGACTGCCCTCCAAAGGTGGTGGTTTCGATTGTCGCTGAGTGACTCGTCGGTTATAAGAACAGCTGTCGGGCTTGGCTGCTCAGAAAGTAGACGTGCTGCCGAATCTGCGTCCTTGGCTTGCAAAAAATCCGCCTTTGACTGGATTTCGGTGAGGAGTGGTTCATAGAGTTGATCAAAATATGGCTGGTGGTTGAGGGAGATGGAGAGGAGGTGTGGTTTTCTTGCTGCGTCTGTCATGATGCGTAATTGTGGACGACACCTCGTAAATCTCGTGTATCTTAGTGCAGACGAAATTCAAATGAAAGCAGTCCGAGAAAGGGCCTGGAAAGGAGCAAGCGCGATTGCCACAGAGGACCGCGACAGCGGTTTAAGAAGTTGAAGATGTACTTTGAAGGATCCTTCACAAAGACTTGTCGGTGGAGGGTGGAATTGGGGGAGAGCGTCTTTTCAGGTATGAAGGGCTACATTTTATTGATTTGTAGAAGTAGCCCGATTTACGAGGCGTGAGTAGCTACCCTGCGGGAGGCCGACCAAAGCCTGATTCTGTCAAGTTTGATGCATGTGACTGAAGCGGCCTCAAATCCGTGGTACAGATGGACGAGTACCAAAGATGACCAATAGTTTAGGTGATCGAGGATGGAGCAGTCCTAAGGGGAGCCATTCTCCTCGCTTATCTGCTTTACTGCGCAAAGACTCCCGTACCGGTCTCCACCAATAGGCCACTATCTTAGTCACTCACTAGTTAGGTGGCAATATAATAGCCGGATATCTCGATTTAGGTGAGGAAAGAGAGAGAGAGGTGCTAATTGTAATTGGTTGAGGTCCCTGCAATATACCCAATGGGAGTCTTCGCGCAGTCATAACCCCAGTCGGTCAACTTAGTTCTCCTAGTGCATTACCGCCAGTGACATCATAACGGGCAGTATCCTGCTCTTCAATCCCACCATTCTCTCTCTCGTAGATTTCCATGACACCTCATTGTATGGCATTTTCGCCCCCTTTTCAGCAATCATGAGCCATGCGAGGGCCGTCGGCCAGTACGATGAGGTGGCTGCTCCTCAGCGACCTCCACTTTAATCATCATGACTTAGATCGGGTGCGGCAGACGGCGCAGTGGATCGTTGCGGAAGCCAAGCGAAACCAGATCAGCCGGGCGGTAGTGTGCGGCGACCTGCTGACGAGCCGCACGATGCAGCCGACGCATGTGCTGTCTGCGTGTTACCGTTTCATCAGTCTCCTCAGCGACATCGTGCCGCGAGTTCATATTCTGCTCGGTAACCATGACCTCGCCTACCGTCGCGACTACCAGACCACGGCCCTTGACGCCCTCAATATCAAACACCTGGCCCCGTACGTGTCGCTGCATAGCGTCGTCGCTCACCACGAATGGGACGGCCGATGCGTCTTGCTGCTGCCGTTTCGCGAGGAGCAAAATGAGCTGACGGAGGCCGTGGCTGCTCTAGGCCCCAACGAGGCGAGCAGGACGGTTGCCTTTGCCCATCTTGCAATCAATAAGGCTATCACGCAGCGGCATGTAGTCGGTGCCGGCGTCGATAGTCCTCGCGCGGCAAACTCTATTACGCACCGCGGCTTAACGAGCCCGAATAGGTTTGCCTCTCTGGCTCGAACGTTCACGGGGCATTTCCACAGCCACCAGACCATCACCCAGGAACAATCCGACAGCAGCAAGGTCGATTTACAAGGGAGCGTCACATACCTGGGCTCGCCCTTGCAGCTAAACTGGGCCGATCTTTACGACGAGCAGCGGGGCGTCGTTTTGTTCGATCCAGAGACACTCGAGCACGAACTACTTATCAACCCGCATGCCGTCGGCTATATAACAGCTGACCTGCAGCAAGTTCTCAGCGGTCAGGTTGACGAGCGTGCCGTGACAGACAAGCATGTCATGCTCATCGGCAAGCTTACCCATCTCAAGTATGTCACAGCTCGTGACAAGCTTCTCTCGCTGGGCGTGCGGAGCGTGCGGAGTTGGACTCCTTTGGGCCTTGTTTTGCACGCCGACCGATATTCATCCGGTGGTCTCGGCGCGTCGGTGCCGGCGAGCGATGCCGCTGTCCAGCCCTTGGAGGAACCCACCAGGGATGAGGCCGATCTGGCCATAACCACGGACGGTGTTTCGGGCTCTGACCCTGGCTCCAACCCTCGGTCTGAAAAGCTCGACCTCGCTGCAGAGGCTCGCGAATATGCCGAGTCGCTGGATCTGGATGAGTCTCTTCTCTTGCGACGGGATGAGTTGGTGCGGGTTGGCCAACGCATGATCCAAGTCTCCTGCGAGATTACTGACCAGAATGGCGAGGACAAGGTTAACTACCGAGATTTCCTGGATGGGTCATCTCAAGCAGTCGGCACCAGAACCGCCACTGAGCTGGCAGGGCCTTCTACCCACGTCTTCGTCGCCGAGCCTCGTATGCTTACAATCACCAACTTCCTCGGCGTGCAGAACACCATCAAGATCGACTTCCGACAAGACCTCCCACGCGGATTGACCTTCCTGGTCGGCGACAATGGCTCCGGTAAGAGCACGCTCGTCGAGGCCATGGCGTGGTGTCAGTTCGGGCGGTGCATTCGCGGCGGGCTAGCAGCCAATGACGTCGTCAACGACAATATAGGCAAGGACTGCTCCGTCAAGCTGGAGTTCGCCAACGGATACGCCATTGAACGATATCGCAAGCACAAAATCCACAAGAACCGTGTCGTCATCTCGCTGTATGGTGAGTCGCAGCCGCAGCTCGAGCACCCAGACGCGCGCACAACGCAGGCGGCCATTAACGAACTGCTTGGTATCGACTACGAGACTTACGTTAGGACGGTCGTGCTGAGTCACGAGAGTGCAGCAAGCTTTTTGAACTCGACACCAACGCAGCGGCGCGACCTGATCGAGACATCACTCGGTCTGTCGATATTAGATCAGTGCGGGCATGTGTCGAGGCTGCTGCTCAAGGACATCGATGCAGACATGAACAACGTGGAGGGTAAGCTAGAAGGTTTGGTCCGGACGATAGAATACAATGAACGACAGCTCGAAGATCTGAACCGGACACAGAAACGACTCGAAGATGAGGCGGAAGAGGCTGTCGCGTCTTTGGAGGTAGCCATTCAAGACCATGCAAGCAAGGGAACTCAAGCCCCAGAGCTCAACATGGACTTTCGTGTTGAGATTTTGGCGCTGCAGAATCAAATTTACACCGAGCAGGAGAACTTACAAAGAATGAAGAGCTCTTATGCCCAGATGCAGGAGCAGAAGCATCCCGAGTCGACATCATGGCCAGGCTGGCTACAACAGCAACTCAGTCAAATATTCGAGGCCATGGTCGCGACTTACCCCATAGGCCTGCGCAAACTCTTTCATGCCATAGGGACCTCTATTCTCCGCGTCCTTCTGGTGAATTTCAGGGGCGTCTCGCGTATATTCGGGATTCCAGAGGACCGCCCTCGGGAAACAACTAGCACCCAAAACCATGACCAGGAAACGGCCATTAGCGGTCTCCGTCGAGACATCAAGACAAGCACGTTGCGGTTGCAAAACCTAAAGCACGAGGAAAAGCTAATTACTAACCACGCCATCATGATCAGCGAGCAGCTTGCGCAGGCCATCCGGGCTCAAAAGGCATGCGAAGCCCTGCAGCAACAGGCCACGATCAAGCAACGCGACGCAACCACATACAAGTGCCTGGCTGAAACCGAGCAGTCATCTCTGTCCTCTCTACGCTTGGAACACGACGCGCTGGCCACTAGGTTGCAAGAGCATGCCGCTAATCGCGAGCTCTTCGTCTTTTGGTCCTCCGCCCTGGCAAAGCGCACCTGCCACGCCTCTTCGTCTTCCTCGCCCAGCTCAACGGCGAAGGCAACGATCAACTTCCGCGAGCACATCCTTATGAAGTCATTATCGGAGCTCAACGCACTCCTCGCGCAGGTCCTTACAGTGCTGTATGATGACACGCGCCACGCGCACATGGCAACGGGGATGCTACGTTCACTGGTCGACGCCGAGTCCGCCGACGGCATGATCGATACATCCCTCTCGGGATCCGTTCTCGGTCCCACCCTTGCTGTTCACCCCTCTTTCGCCTATAGCAAGCGCTCGAGTGGCGAGCGTAAGCGCGTCGACCTAGCGCTCTTCTTCGCACTGCTGCAACTAGCGCGGGCTAGAAGTGCACACCGCGCGCACTACGTACTCGTTGATGAGGTGTTTGACAACCTGGACAGGGCGGGCCAGGTGGCTGTAGTCACATGGTGCGGCGTCATGTCGCAGACGGTGGTCGGCTGGATCGTGGTGATCACGCACAGTCAATCTTTGGTCGAACGAGATCCGGGAGAAGACGCGAGCGAGGCCTTGGTTGTGAGGGCAAGGATGGGTCAGAGAGGTACGGAGCTATTTGTCAATGGACATAAGATTGGTGGAGATTAAAAAGCTTTGCAAACCGTCATAGTACTGGGGATAGCAAGTCATTTGCTTCCAATACGATCACAGTGGGGTCAGCACAGCTGAAAGAAACGCATGGTTCCAAATTTCCCAGTAAGCGCCAGAAGCATCAACCCGTTCTAGCACAATGAGGTATGATTGTGCAGCCGGCAGAAGTATATATTGCTCTGCGCGTCCGAGCGGCGCACTGCTCACAATGTAGGGATCGTAGCTGCCCTACCAACATGACACGTTTGCTTGAAAGGGGCGCCTCAACAACCGAGATATGTTTGAGCTCATGGACGTCAATAGCGAGCAAATCGTTGTGTGCTTCCGACTTGATGCACACAGATAACATCGCTTACAAAGCGCGGTTACATGAACCAAGTTTTGGGTCTGGGACTGGTCCTTGGCAAAGTAGTATTTATGAGTCATCATGACGAATATTACATCACTGAATGCTTGGTTAAATTTGAGTATTGAGCCAAGACCACCTTGCGATAAGGTAACTTCTTCAAAATATTCTACAAAATGAGAATTACACAGACCTCTAAGAGTCTCGCTCATCTACAAGCCTTCATGCCAATTCGTGGCGTGAGTTTCGGCACTAATCAACCTCCTGATACAATTCGACAGCTCATACGCCGGTGGCTCACTGACGAAGAGGCCGACAACATCTTTTCGAGGTTCCAAAAAGCCTGTGTACCCAACCGCCAGGTACTATGGAGCGGCATGTTGCGTGAGCAGGCTCAGCGATGGGCCGATACGCATGGGTTTCAAACATTGACAACCGCACTCGGTCCACTTTTGTATCATGGCGACTTAAAATGCCCTCACAGACAAAAGCCTTCGACATATATCCATGGCGCTTCTATCATTTTTGCATGGTTCGCCTCCCGTGGTGACCTCGTGACAGTACTTTCGCATCCCCCACGTCTCCTTTTTCACCCTTCTGGACAGACGTTTTATCAACTATATGAAGAGCCTATCATTAAGGGTATGATGGGGAACCGGCCTGTGGGAAGGATTGACACGGCTCATCCAGCCATCGAAACTGCTACCGGTTTTACATATCAATTATGGCCGTATGATAACTCGTCGCTTTGGATAAAGACGTTTGGAATTCCGGATATCGAGTTGGAGTGGCGCAAAACCAAATTACTTAAACCTAGTACACAGGTAAACACTCATGGAGTGCGAAACAGAGTGACGCAACTCTAGCTCTTACACACTAACTATTCAGCAGCAACCAGGAGCAAATTTAGGGTCAACGTCATCACTGACTTCGAATAGAGCAGAGGCTATAGAGCCTTCTAACAAGTCAGTGACTCATGCAAAGAACGAGATAGTAAAAGAACGACCACAGAAAAAGAGCAAAGCGTCGAATGCGACAGCCAATCAAGGGGAAAAACCAATGACTACTGAGAAATTACTGAAATATGACACTTCTATGGGCAACGCAACAGGTCAGCCAATAACAGTTAAGAAGGGCAAGAAAAAGAACAAGACTGTGAAACACCTAAGTTCCTAGCAACGGAGCGGTGATTTATGGAGCAACCGATTTTCAAAGAAGTTTGAAGGGTGTGAAAATTGAAGAGACAACGATGGTGTTGGATACTCCATTGCAAAGCCAACTTAAAAAACAATAGGTGATACTCTATTTATGAAAAACAGTTTCGCAGGCAAATTATGCCCAGGCTCTTTTGAACTATAGTAAGATACTCAGATTATGATCATAGAGCGATATTGAATAATAGTTGAGATAAAGGAACATACCGGGATGGTTTCGTGGATAAACTCAGTAGCTTGGCCCAGGCCGTGCTCCATTAGAAAATAAGATATCTGGATTTTGGATGTCAGGAACTCGGTGAGAGAGGCTCAACTTGTATAGATGTCAAGGTTTCACATATCAGAATCTTCAGAAGTGTAAAGTCTAGCCGGGAGCGTAATATATAAATTCTTGCTATCTAAAACACTATAGTACTGAACACTGGCAGCTTCCTCTTTTACAACATGTTCACTATTTAAAAACTGTCTCCACACAGTAAACCTCAGGACATGGTACCCACTGTATGTTCTCAACCGGACCGAAAATCGAATACCTGTTCAAGGAGTAGACCAGTAAGAACCGACCATTTAAGAAGTCCTAATAGAGGAAGACTGTGGGCCTGGTAGTGATGACGTACCTGTTAGGATGGATTGGTAGGTGAAGATTTTTGGAGCGGTTGGAATGGTATACTGGTAGTATAGAATTAGTACACGGACCTCTACATCCTGGTCGTAGTGCTTGACAGTATGAGTCGACCAGTCGGGTAGTTAGTTAAGACTAGTATCGAGGATGTACTAGTTAACCTTAATTTGTGGACTAGTCTGAGGAAATGGATCACTCCGATGCGACCGGTATAAAATTTGTACCGCTCCATCTCGGGCTGTACAAGGGGTAGACTGGTTGGAACCAGGGGGAGTACTGTTATGGTTACCCTGGTACAAAGGATTGCCTAGTACGGAGGAGACTCTGTACGAGTACATCTTACTACCAGTATGAGTAAGTCAGTACATGCAGTCCTCCGATGGTTATGAGTTTTCATGTAATCCCATGAATTTCGGCGCCGTTAAACCCCGAGAGACCCTGATATCATCTTCGGCTAACATCGCAAGGATATTTTGTTTTGCCGATGTTAGCCGGAGGGCTGACCTCAGCATGGTCTTGAATATACTCAAGATGAATTCCAAATACATTAATTAGATTATGGTCTCAAACTAAGGCGCCGCCGGCTTTCTGCTCTGAACCATACTTTCTTCTTGAATAGGTAGTAGCTGGCGAGCATATCGTCATGGATTTTTGGTAGCTAGGAAATAATACTAGTTCTTCATTGAGCCTGCCTCTTTACGGTCTCGTTTCATGGTGGCATTACAGTTTAGTATAACTGGCGTCATAGAAGTTATCAAAAATATAAGATCAGCATTCCCTCTCTAGATTTCACACTCTCGTGCAATGGGTGGCGCCAAGCGCTATCGTCAGTCAAAAGAATAGCCAAAAAGTAATTGAGTCTAGTGCTGACATTACTGATCGTAGCAATCCACGATGCCTCGACTTGAGGGCTCGTTGCGGAAGCTGAAGGTCTATAAATACGCAGTATCTTGCACTTCGTCAGTAGAGCTCATTCTATCTCTGTATCTTGGCAACTGAAGGAACCATCATCACCTGCAGCAAACAGAATGATTGATAAAAACCCAAACATCACTATCAGACCAAGCTCGCTATATATTCATACAGACACAAATCAGTCAGGAGACGAACCTCATTGTGAGCAAGCATACGTAAGTAGAGCATATAACGGACTCGATAGTGGAAAGTTAACGGGTGGACTTCTAGGATCCTGTCGAATCATCGATAGATACTCTGAGAAAGCTTATCCGTCTCCAGAATGCCGCTCTTTTAATACTTGAAAAATCTACGGAATTGCTAAGAGAGTCTGTTGTCCTGCTACAAGAACAGGTACGAGGAACTCGAACTAACTCATGGAGTTCAACTCAACAAGACGCTCTGCACAATGAAGACTCGGAGTTTACAAGTGCCACTCAACCCAACTCAACACAGCGTATAGATTGTGCCTTGCTTAATCAAGCCAACAAACAGGCCTTCCCTATGCAGACATATGCCATGGAGAATATCAGCGTTGGTAACAACAGTCAACAGACAATAATCATGGAAGGTAAAGGTTTAGTCAGGGCAAGGAATATAGCGATTGGGGATGGGTCTAGGCAGATTATTGGTAGTCTCTCTGGTGCCACATTACAGAAGATTGTTGGGAGTTGGAATCGGGATTCATAGATAGCAAGGTGGTATATAGATAATCAAACGCTTCATAGGCTTCTTTCTATCTCCTCTACCGGGAGCCCATATATGCACTTCTGCTACTACAAAAAGTTATCGTATTATGTGCTATCCTAAAACCTGGTCTAGGATGCAATGTACTATCTCATAACCTGGGCTGGCATGTTGCAAGGTCCCAAAATTGAGCCCTGTTGTGTTGCAGCGGGCTTGACGGTCAATTCCGTGGCCCAAAGGGTCTCGTGTTGGGTGCGACAAATTGGAACCTCATATCACCATTTACATAAGCAAGCGCCTGAAGTTTAGCTGCTTAAGTATAGCATAGCTCCCGAAACAGCATCCATGACTTGGAGGGCACAAAAGGTGCATCCCTCTAGATCAAATGCACACGTGTCAGACAAAGCACATGAACTGGGACGGAGAAGCGGGCTCACTGGGTTAGTGTCTGATCTCCATACAGGCCAACGGACCAGATTAGCTCAAGGACCGCTGCGCTAAATATGGGGGCCTGACGTTAGTGGATGGCGTCACAAGGACATGCCAAATTTATCCACGGGGGACCTGTTTTAGTCCCCTAGAACTTGGCTCTTTATGTAAGCCCAGTTCAAGGCCGTGCAGGGCAAAATTGGGACCCGAATTAGCGGCTAGCCGAAGTCGTCCAATGATCATCGTCTCGGAAACTTCGCCAGTAAAGTCTGCTCGACAAAGACGATGAATCCTAATGTAGGAAGACTCAATGGCTGGGATTTTCCGAAACTTTCGAGCAAACGTCTCTGGCGAATTTTCGCTGGCATAGTCTGCTCCAGGTTTTCGAATAATCCTATCTGGCGAATTATTACTGACAGGGTCTGCTCTCAGCTTTCGGGTAATCTTGTCTGACGAATGACCGCCAACAGGGTCTGTTCTAAACTTTCGTATAACCCTTCTGAAGGAAATATCACCAAAGAAGTTTATACGAGAATATCGACGAAACCCGGGTTAAGTGATTTCGCTACCAGAACTGGCACTGGCCAAGCAGCAAGACGGTGCTCTGCAATAAGATATCTTAAGGCAAAATAAGGGACGCAAGTTGAAGGCGGCCATAAGCACCGGCGCTATGAAATTACAAAGGTAACCAGTTAGAGAAGGCGACAAACTCACCAGGCGGCCAGGTTTCGTAGCGGGATATGCGGGAAAACCTGGTAGAATGCGACGTGTCAGCCATGCGAAGCCACATCGAATCACGTCGAGCCACGACCCAGATTCATGCACTGCCCTAGGCATTAGTTTGTAAATCACAAATAAGAGTCCTCTTACGCCCATTCTTATGTCAAAACCCTATAAGAAAGGGGCTATCTCACGAACTGCTACTTTACTGCTTCTTTCTCTCATTCGAAATGCCTTCTACGATCAATATGCAAGTTGTCGAACGACAGGTCGACTCACAGGAATCCAAGGACATACCCGACTTGCGAGAACGTGCGGGGCAAGGCGCTTTCCTATGCTTGGAGAGCCACAACCAAGGACAGTACGCTATTCTTGTACCATGCCGAAGACCGACAAAGGCCAGCCGCATTATCGGATGTACTAGAGACTGGGACTGCACTAGCAATCCGAAACCAATATATGAGGCGACAATGCCTTGGGACAGTGCTTGCGAATCTGATGACGAAACCTTTCGGAGATTAATTTATACTGACAAAGCAAACACAAGATAAAGAAAATGACGGCGCTAAGGAAGCATGATAATGATGCTTTGTCGGTCAAGTACAATTCTTTTAGGCGAGTCTGGCAGAGAAGGCGTAAGGCTTGACTTCAAATGAGCGTGTCTGACATGCCAAAATGTATGTTTATAGTGAATGTAATATGATACTAAGCGCGCTAGACGAGTAGCTATTGTGTGTAGATTCGACGTAGTGTCTCAACTTCTCTGTCGTGACATCATACGCTATGTTCAAAGCTTACCTAGATACAATGAGCTACCGCGCATCCCAGGCAATTAAGCTTCTAAGCCTGCCATTATGCCATATCCATAAAAGTTCCTCAACAACGAGCTGAAAATCTTAAATGAATTCTTGCCATGTGCCTCTCTCCCTCTACAAAAGCTCGCAAAACATTGATTCTAGGCTCTCAGCTATCCTAGATCGCAATGACCGGCCTTGCACCCCTCGCATAGGGCCCTCTCATGTTCACCAGTAAACTCTCCCGAGTAATGGGGCGGGTCCAGCTTTATTCCACTCCATTTCTTGATGCGGTATGCTACCCGATCCGCGTATGATTTCTCATCTAGGCAGGGTCGACTGGTGCTATTACATGCTTTGCAATGCTGATTATAGACTCTGGCATTGTATCGCTCTTTGTCGTACATTCGAATCGTAATAGCAATCTTCTTGCTCGACCTACCATTGGTTGCACATTTGCGGTTGTCGCAAACGAACCTGCCCATCACGTTTGTGTCATGATTGAATGCATGCACTGTTATCATCGGAAGACGAGTATGTCACAAGATAAGTGTATTCCGGTCTCTATGCTACAGTTATTGAAGCCCATGATAATATGGGAGACCGACCAGACGTCACTCTTCGTACCGGACACCGACAATCAGGACCAAAATCTCGGTGCCTGGCCAACTTGCACACCCGCTTGCCTATTCCTTAACCGGTCTTGGAATCAGGCATCCCCGACTGCAACGCATCGTGTCAAAGCTCTGTTTCCGCGCTTGCAACTGGTCCAGGTCGAGAATCGGAGCGTAGAGAGACTACATGATTGCTGCCCAGTACGAGAGATAGCTTGGACATACAGAGAAAGGCAATACAGGAAGCAATCAGTACCTCTTATTTCACAATAAAGGACGTATTTAAACGCGTCTGATACTTTACGCTGCCTCGAAGACCCTCCTGGGCGGCATCACGACCCATTCCCATCTCCGAAATGGCGTCAACGTGGAGACAGGGAGATAGGGTGTGTAAGGAAATGTTACGGCGTTGGTCGGGCTCGGAGGAGTTAGCTGGGAGCAACACCAAAAGGTATCTAAAGCAAGAAGTGCTGGAGGAACTATTGCGATCTATCATTGCTATATACCAAGGTGCCAATGTTGACGTTACTTTGTCACTGTGCCCATTCCCATACCGCCTTCAGACAGCATTAGCAACATATCTTCGGGCGTGATTTGATATACCCAATCCTGCTCCAGAAGATCCGATCCTTTGAACACGCCTTCTTCACCCCCAACCCCTTCGCACCAGCGCATGTCGACAGGAATCCAATCTAGGTTTGGGCGGACGCTGATAGTCAGATCATCTACCCACGACAATAACTCTTCTCCCCCCAATTCCCTCATCTCCTGACATGCTTCCTCGGCAATCCAACGTTTCCGTTGACTGTTCCACTCATATTTCCACGTGACAGGCTGACTTTCCGACGTATCTCTATAATCTAGGATGACTTTCATCGGCTTATAAGTTAAAGCTTCTGGTTGACGCGTTGAATGCTTCGCCTTCTTCGATCTTGAACGTCCTTCCTGGACCGGCCCTGCTTCGAGCTTGCGCTTCCGTCGACTAGCTGACGCATTTGTCTTGACTTTCAAGGGCTTGTTTGCTTTGAGCGTCTCATCCGGGATCATCTGATGGCCCTGAGAAGAATGTTGGGTAGCCGGTCCGAGCAGACTGCTCTCCAAGCTGCTACTCTGCGCGGTTCTGTGCAGAATTGTAGCAACAAGCAGCCCAAGAACAAAACTGGGC
>JAAQPF010000952.1:0-35656 GCA_013396165.1 Fusarium globosum
AATATTATCTTTATATATTTATTTTTAATTATGCATTTTTAATAAACGGACTTTTTAGCATATAATTTATTAACCCTTACGCTAGCATTACTCCGGGAGCTATACGAAGTACTTTTGCCTCAACCCCACAACTCCAACGGAAAACCGGAACAATCTTACAGACTTCAGCTCCTCTAATTGGTCACGCTCCAGCCACCAAAAGCTTATGTATCGTCATGACTGCCAGACTTGTATGTGAACTATCGAAATGGCATCTTTTAAACCTTTTTCTGAACCTTGTTTTTTTTCTACCTAGGGGGCACAATTGGAGTAAGCTTCGCTGGGCGTCATACATAATGTGATGTGCGTCCGCTGTTGCTTGCAGGTTTAGACTTGTGGTCAAATACATCATACTTCACAATGGCTCTTCATCGTGCCCTCATCCTTTTGAGTCTTTGGCTAGGCCTTGCTGCTGCTCTCAATGGCCATATTCTTGAACGATCCGATTCCCATAAACCTCTCCCACCCAGTCGAGACCCATGGTATACCGCCCCTAAAGGCTATGAGCATAAAGCACCCGGCACTGTTCTTCGTGTACGTCGTGCGCCGGGCAACTTGACTCGCCTCACTGGAAACAGCTCTGCCACGTATAATATTCTTTACCGCACTACAGACAGCCATTACAAGCCAACATGGGCCGTCACGACGCTCTTTGTGCCTAAGCTTGGGGAGAACAGCACTGCTGCCATGATGTTCAACCAGAGCGCTTTGCTCTCGTACCAGGTTCCATATGATTCAGCGGATGTGGATGCTAGTCCCAGTTACGCAGCTTACGCTTCATATGCTGACAGCAGTCTCGCGCTTATCAATGATGCTTTAGGCCTGGGCGTGTTTCTTAGCCTTCCTGACTACGAAGGTCCTCTTGCATCCTTCACAGCAGGTGTCATGTCCGGCCATGCAACTCTCGACTCAATTCGTGCTGTTCTCTCTCTCAATCTGGGTCTTAACAAGAAGGACCCTCGCGTTGCGCTTTGGGGATACTCTGGTGGCGCGTTGGCTAGCGAGTGGGCTTCTGAACTTGCTGTGCAGTATGCGCCTGATCTTCAAGACACGGTCGTTGGGGCTGCAATTGGTGGCGTGACACCAAACATTACCGCTGCCTTGCTTTCTATATCCGGAAAAGAATCTGCTGGTCTTGTGCCAAGCGCCATTCTCGGTCTAATTAGCCAGTATCCTGACGCGCGGAAGTACGTTCTCTCGCAATTGAAGACGTCCGGAAAATACAACAAGACTGCCTTCCTGGCTGCCAAGAAATACACCCTTTTCGAAGCAGGCGATGCATTTGCCGGGGTCAACATCTTCGATTACTTCAAGGACGGTGATAAAATCTTACGTAGTCCTCACATTCAGCACGTCATCAACCGCGATGGAATAATGGGCTATCACGGCGTCCCCCCATGGCCCATCTTTGCATACCAGGCTATCCATGATGAGATCAGCCCTATTGCCAACACAGATAAGCTCGTTGAGCGATACTGCGCTGTCGGCGCCAATATTCTGTATCAGCGAAACACTTTTGGCACGCACTCGGAGAACTTTGTGCTGGGTAGTGCTGCGGCTGTTCAGTGGTTGGCTTTTGCTTTGCTTGGACTGAATGACAAGGCCGAGGGATGTACTATCGAGAATGTCACGACGAATAGTACCGGTCTGCCGTTGAGGAAGAGAGGTATGCCTTTGAGGGTTTATGATTTGTGGTGATGGGCTATGAGAAGTCATAATTGGACCTGGTATTGATGTGACTGGGTTCTGGTATGAGCTCCGGTGGGTGCTCTGCTAACATCTTATAACATTCAGTCTGTACATATTGCTGTTTCTATTTTCATACTTTCTATGCTTCCTGTGAGCAATGCCAAGCGACCGCTCCATGGTGAAGAATAACCAGTACTTCCGTTCAGTTTGACATGCACACTTACCAGGCATAAAACACAACAGCAACAGCAAGAACCGCAATAAGATAAGGTGCCAGAACCCCCATCGAGACCCTCATAAGCTTCGCCATGAGCCGCTCCATATCCTCACTATGAGTCTTACGATCATTTACTCTTGGAAATTCAACATCCGGTATATCCTTTCTCAGGAACTCACAAAGCGGTTCCCACCCATCACCAAGTGAATACTCCAACCGTCTCTCCTTTGGTACAGCTTCCCGAACCTTGGAGTAGAATTCCTCATAAGTACCCCGTGCAATATCGGGCGTAATGGCCTCGACAGAATACTCATTCACGGAGAAGAAACCAGCGAGAATCTTCCTCATGGCATGCAAGGCGCGAAAACGCAAGACATACCACGTCAAGAACTTCTGAAGCCAAGTTGCCTCAAACACAGAGACTAATATCTCCGACTGAAACGAGGGCCACCAATCTTCAAACCTTCTCTGGACAATAATAACCTTCGCATAGGGATACGCTTTGATGAGCTCCAACGTGAACGTCGACGCGATATCCGTGGCGATATCATAGGCACCCCACAAACTATGCCAACCTTCTCTCGTGAACGGTGGGCGAGGACCGTTGTGAGTGTAGTCTGGGAGATTGATAAGGTGAGGAAAGGTAGCCTCTGCTGCTTGTTCGAGTTTCCCCCATGGTTCGTGCCATTCGTTGTGTAGAGCGTGATGGGCTTTGTAGCCAAGGATCCGGTAAGCTGCGGCCATGGAAGCTGTTCCTGTGCGGTAAAGACCTGCGTGGATGATCTTTATGCCGTTCTTTGGCGGGCTGCTTTTGGTGGTGAGGGACTCCATTCGGACCCAGTAGGAGAAATAGGTTGACGTTGGGGGGTGTACAGGCCTGATGCGATGATGGGCCTATGGGGCAGTTGCTGGAAATTATGGCGTCGGGTTGAATAAAGAGTGTAGTCACCACGTAGTCGGTCTTATTTGAGATTACGAGTATGCGATCGATACTCCAACGGACTTCGAAAATCTCACTTCCATCAGAATGCACGCCCGTCGGAAACTGCAGCTACTCAATTACAATCCTCACTCAAATGAATACGTGTTCTTTGCTGTTGTGCACTGTTTCCCAACTTCGTTCCCCCGCAACGTGCAATGCACCAGGTCCCGATACGAACAAGGTTTTCGGCATATGGTATAAGGTTTCGATATCATTTCCTATCACGTTGTCGCAGCAGCACAGAAAAGCACTACGTATCTACTCTCATTTAAAATCAAAGGTTAAATAGAATAATAGCCCGATATGTACAGAGTAACATTTATGAGGTCCATCATGGTTAGTCTGGTCTGTCTAGGTATGGTATGTTGCACATATAAGAGGCTTTGGTAGTACAAGCTGAAGAGGGGTTGATCACAAGATATCTTAGTTTTAGAAATAAACCGCTTGAAAAACTCTCAAGAAATTTTCATTGGATATTCTGCTATAGAACTGTCTCACGAAACCGCAGCTTGAAGGATGATCTGTACGTTACTATCGTGGTCTCGAACCCCTCGGCAAGGAGACTGAATCTCAGCATGACCACTAGCAACATACAACTGCATCGTTCCCATGTATCATTTAACTAACAGCTGGCCATCACAAAAGTATACTTAACGTAATAGTCGTCTTTCAACATGAGATTGTCGGATCTCGAGGCATGGGGCTTGATATACGTAAGACCTTGGCCGGGCCTGACCTCGGGTAAAATATGACACCATACCTACGTGCTATACGTAGTGCTCACGGTTGTATTTGGGATTGGAAACAGAGGGGATTGTTGAATGATGTATTCTAGTTGATGGAATAACAAAACCTTGAACCCGGTCGACTTCTAGGGCTGCTAGTGGCGTTTCCTTTTCGATTCTTTCTATGTCTGTTTTATTATCTCCTCTAGGGGAGGAAAGAAAACTCAGGTCCTTGATCCTAAGACAAAAAGACTTAGGTAAATCTACCTAAATTTGGGATATTATTTTAACACGGTGTTTTCTTATTCCCTGAGGTTCCTCCAGTATAATTCGCTCAATTTAATGCACACGTCAAAACCCCAGAACTCTGTACTTTGCTCCGTTATTATTATTCCATAAAATCCCACGTTCATGGTTCCCCACGCTACCCCAAGTGGGTAAGCCAAGCCGTCATCACAAACGCTCCCATTGGCTCGTCTGAGATCACGACAGAGGCTACTAACATGGCGACATGTCAACTTCGCGTCTCAAAGACAAACCCTTCATGAAAATGGTGATGTCATGGAAGTGATAAAAGTGCCGGCAGTGGTTCATTCTACGCGCCAACGTCATGTTTGGGTCGTTTGGGGAAAATGCTCCGACCGATGCATCTAGATTGTGCATCCATCAGTGCACTCTAATCTCTCTGCGCATCGCTCTTAATTGTGGAAAGGGCAAGAGGTGTTGCAGATCTCGTCTGCGGTACTTTTGAAGAAGTAGTGTTCTCAGCGGTTGCAGAAGTACCTGGTATCAGCGTTGCATCGAAATGACAAGTTGGAATGGATGAAACCTCATGAAGATCTGAACAAGGGACGTATGGTGCAATATTACTAGAGAGAGACATCATTCGTACTCCGCAAGCATATTTAGTCGATATGTCCCGCCTGCAATCCAAAGTTTCTACCGCTTTGCAACATCTAGTCTCGAGACGCGGCTCTATACAATGACTGCCGACCTGAAGAACGATTCGCCGCCGGACCTCAGCGATGAGGCCGGCACTATCGACTCTAGCTCGCAAATAAACGAGAAAGCCCTGCTACGCAAACTTGATTTGAAGCTTCTACCAGCAGTTGGGATTCTTTATCTGCTTTCGTTCTTGGACCGCAGCAATGGTACGGATGATTGCAACAGAACGGCGTGATGTCGAGCTGACATAAACGGACAGTTGGCAATGCTCGTATTGAGGGAATGATTGACGATCTGCATATGTGTAAGATCAAAAAGTGTATGCCTGGAAATCTGTCTCTGACATTTGACAGCGGGGAATGAGTATCTCACTGGCTTGACGCTGTACTTTATTGGTTATGTACTTTTCGAGGTTCGTCGCCCTTCATTGTCTCCAAGCATGAATCTGACAGCTCCAGATCCCATGCAACATTATTCTCAAGCAAACTACGCCTCGACTCTGGCTGCCAACACTCACTGTGGCCTGGGGTATCGTTGCGACTCTTCTCGGTATCGTGCAGAACAAGACTGGCTTCTTCATTGCTCGATTCTTCCTTGGTGTAACTGAGAGCGGATTGTTTCCCGGTGGGTTCACTCGTGAAGGCTGCAGTTCGGAATGGCCGTATTGATGATGAATAGGTGTTGTGTACTACTTCTCCATGTGGTACAAACGTCGTGAGCGACAATATCGTATCTCGCTATTCTTCAGCGCTGCATCACTAGCTGGAGCGTTCGGTGGCATCTTGGCATATGTAAGTCACCTTGAATTCTATCAGGCAGCTGTACTAATGGAATCAGGGGATTGGTAAGATGGCAGGTGTCGTCTGGGATAATGGTTGGCGATGGATCTTCATCTTGGTGAGCCGCTACACCGACATTCTCCAGGCCGAGCTAACGATAAACAGGAAGGTATCGCGACAGTAGTAGTCGCCGTTGCAGCATACTGGTTCATCGAGAACTACCCCGATACCTCAAAATTCCTCACTAAATCAGAGCGCTCCTTCATCCATGAACGGCTACATGCAGACAGTGACGCAATTCGCGAAGAGAAGTTCAGCTGGGCCGCTGTTCGTGAGGCATTTAGTGACCCAAGTTGCTGGCTATACGGTCTGGGCTTTCACACCATGAGTCTGCCGCTGTACACACTATCGCTGTTCCTGGTAAGTCGCTATGCTCTTGAGTTCGAATTTCCACTAACGGTCTTAGCCAACCATCATTAAGGACCTCGGATACAAAGCCGCGGTCGCGCAGTTGCTGACAATCCCGCCATACGCCGTCGCCTTCGTCACAACTCTAGGTGTTGCCATCGCTTCTGAGAAACTCGCCAAACGCGCTGTCTTCATCGCCGGCTCAGCTGGCGTCGCAGCAATTGGCTACATCATCCTTCTCGCCAACACGAACCCTACCGCAAAACCGGGAGTCTCTTACGTTGGAACATTCTTCGCCGCAGCCGGAATCTACCCTGCTACTGCTCTTGTCCTCAGTTGGCCCGCGATCAACGTATCTGGACAAACGAAGCGTGCTATTGCGAATGCTATGCAGATCAGCATTGGAAACCTTGGAGCAGTCATGGGGACGCAGCTGTATCGATCTGGTGATGGACCGCGATTTGTGGTTGGACATTCCATGGCTTTGGGGTATCTTGTAGCTAATATTGTGGTTGTGGCTATACTTGGTTGGAGGTTGAAGAAGCAGAATGATGCGCGGGCGGCGGTGAGTGAGGAGATTAAGCATGTTGGAGAGGTGGAGGACTGGAGAGGCGATACTGATCCCCGATGGAGGTTTGAGTATTAATTCTAACGAAGAACAAGAGAACAACTTGAAATTTGGCGTTGAGGGGCTTTTAGTAGGGTTCACGAGAGTAGCGATGACCAGACAAAATGTATCCGAATTGACAGTACCAAATACCATCGCCCATTACCTGGCTACCTAGTAATATCCTCTTTCTGCCAAGCCACTCATTCCTATAGACTCGACGTTGCTCTCGCACGCAGGCTAGCCCCAACCTTCCAAAGCAACAATGGGGCAGCCAACTCGAGCGCCAACTCCGCAAACGCCATAGCACTGTTCCCCCATCCATACCCAAGAGCAGCATACATCTTTGGCGTAAACAGCGGGAACAAGAAAGCAGCCAGACTGCGAGGAAACTGCTCCGCCGCGATAGCACTTGAAGTATGATCCGGATAAGCATCGATCAAGTACGCTTGCAACGGCATACCAGAGATCTGCATGCCGAAACAGGTAATGAACATGGCTACATCAACCCATGCCCAGTGGACTCTGAACTCAGCGCACCAGCCATAGACGATGAAGCCAATTGGCGCGATGAAAGCACCCATCGCCATCAGTGGTACTCTGTTCTCTGGTAGATGCTGGCCATTGCGACGCTCAGTTCTACGGAACCAGTAGTCCATCAACGGCGCGCCGATTTGTGACGCTGCTAATTCACCCAATGCACATGAGATGTAGTGGAGGCCACTTATCTCAACCGATTGTCCATATTGCTGTGTCCAAATCTCTGCGAAACTTGAGAGAACGATGTACAAAAGACCATAGCCAATGGCGGAGATGACAGCAGCGACTTGAATGATGGGATGGAAGGCTAAAAGACGAAGGGGACGGGTCATAGCTTGGGTGAGGACCTTTCTCAGAGTATGTCCCTCTTGTGTTCGCTCAGCGTAAGTATAATATGGCTGGCCGGTCTCCTTGCGCAATTTTTTAGCCCGCTTCTTAAGAATTGCAGGGGCGTATGTCTCGCGGAACGTGGTGAAAGAGATAGCAGCCATTGCGACTTGGAACATGGAAGTAGACCAGAACATCCATCGCCAAGAAATCCGATCAGTCATGAAACCGCCAATGATAGGGCCTTTTGTCAGAGTTAGTGGCGTGACCCCCAAAGAAATGAAGCTTGGACTTACCGGTTGCGGCCCCGATGAGAGGAATGACAGAGTACCATCCAAGAGACTTGCCACGCTGGTCAGGACGCCAGATGTCGCCTAGAACACCGCCTCCAAGAGCATAAACAGCACTTGCGCCAAAGCCAGCGAGGAAGCGTGTGCCGATAAGCATCTCCTTCGAGTTTGCAAACCCGCACGCAAGATTCCAAACGAGGAACCAGATATTGGAGACGTGAAGAATTGTCTTGCGTCCATAAACCTCAGACAAGGGTCCAATGACCAGAGGCCCAAAGGCAGTTGCTAAAAGGTAGATACTCAGGGCCATGACGGATTGGGTAGCGGTCATGTCGAGGTCCTTGGCAATGACGGAGAGTGCGGGTGCCATTACTGTAGAGACGAGGATGCGGTTGAAGCCTGTTATGGAGAGGACGTTTGTTACCGCCCATTTCCGCTTTTCGGGCCAGTTCTTGGGATTATCGCTGTCGAGTTCATTGAAAGCGACGAGGTATGGATCTGCTGGGGTACTGTTGAGTACACCAAGCTCAGTGTCGAGAACGGGTTCTTTCACGTCTGTAGTCATTTTTTATCAAGAAAATAACACGGATAGCATACTCAATTGAAGATGCTTTACTAAAGGGAAGATATTTATACCCCGCATCGCAGGCAGTATTCACGGCCGGAGACCGATTCCTCCTGGAAGAGGTAGTGCTTACGGAGGTAGCGCGGAGCTATCGGTCGTGATGTCTGGTTATCAGATCCTGGTTATCAGATCGGCAAATTAGCGGCGTGAATTCAATCACCAAGCGAGCCAATGCCAGAGAAAGTGGCTTGCTCAAACCTTGCAAATGTTGGGGTTGAATGACTCAACGGGAGAAGGATTTGGGGCCAAGGACAAAAGGACCCGACTGATCCGAGACAACGAAGTAATACGGCTGAATTTGGCAGGTCGAAGTGATTCAAGATTTTATGCGTTGGTGTATCTTTAATCCTTTCAATGCATGTGCCATATTATCTCATGCGATAACATTGTCTCATTCAATCTGGATTTGATTACTATGTATCGCTCATTTACAGCTCCTTCACTTTGAGGGCGAGATCGCAAACTCCATAGGCTTCGACATAGCAGACTTCATAAATGGACTTCTCGCCCTAATCTCCTTACCCCAGATAAACACCCCAATAGGCGCCGCGGCCAACACCAACGAGATGAACCCCAACAGCGAACTAGCCCAGTGAAAGCCCAAATTCGTATACATGCTGCTCGAAGCAAGCGGCAAGAACGCAACGCCCAAGTTTTCGCCCAACACTGTAGCTCCAATAGCACTTCCAGCATAATTGCTATAAGCATCGATCAGATAGTTCGCGATACTAACGACAACAGCCTCGGTGCCAAGTCCAACAAGCATAAGTCCAATCGCGGGCCCGATCCAATGCACAGAGGAATAGCTTGTCCAGGCGTAGACAAACATTCCGCCCGTGACGCCGATGAAACCTCCGATTACGGCGGCGTAGAGTCGAGCTTCGGGGATGGGTGTACCAGGCGCTTCTTTGTTGCGTGACGCAGAAGCGTAATACCAGTTGTTTGTAAGGACGCAAAGGCCAAAGCCGAGAATCTCTCCGATGACGATGGCTGCTTGAACGTAGCCGGCTTCAATGGCGTTCCATCCGTACAGTGCTGTGAAGACTTGTTCAACAGATTGGGTGAAAACGTAAATCACTCCCAGACTGAACGCCGTCCAGATAGTTGAGATGAAGACAACCGACTCGGTGCAGAGCATGTAGAGTGGTCGCTGAATGCTCGTCCAGATATCGTGAAGAATCGACTTTGACTCAAGCTCCTTCTGGCTGTACGCGTTCTTCCCTTGCTTTCTCAACTTCTTCGCTCTCGCAGTCAATATGGCTGACCCTCGCGTCTCAGGCATGGCCAGAATGAAGATTGGGAAGAAAACACCAGTCCAGATGAGCTCTATGTAGCCAATCCATCGCCAGGGCAGGAATTGAAAGATAGCAGCGCCAATGACGGGGCCAAGACTGCTGGCGTTCAGGTAGATCATGATATACAACCCAGTTGGGATTGTTCGAGCTCGATCAGTAGCAAAGACGTTTCCGATGATGCCAGCTACTGCATTCGCGAGAATAGTGCAGCATCCACCGCTGAAGAAGCGAGTGATGATCAAGGTCGCGTAGTTAGGCGCCACTCCAACGGGAATGAGAAAGCAGAGGAAGATGGTGTACACCACAAGAAACACAAGTCTCATTCCAAAGTCTTCCATGATCGGGAGCAAAACCAATGAGAACAACGCACCGCCCAATCCCCATGATGCCACGGGCCAATAAGAGTGCGGAAAGTTCTCGTCGCTGACATTGAAGTCCTCGCCAATTGCTTCGTGCGCTGTAGTGATGATTGTTCCGTTCATCATCGAGATGAACGTCGCGAAGAGTCCAAGACCGACGGCGAACCATTTCTTCTTGCGGGACCAGTTATAAGGATTCCCAGGGTCATTTGGGCCGTTCCACTGGACAATTATCGGTTGTTCTGTCTCCATTAGCACTTCACCTCTCACCATCACTCTAAATGTAACATACCTGACGACTCATTGCTACGCGCAACCTCAGATCTCTCCGTTTCAGCAAACATACTTTCTGATAGCTTCGCCAAGTGAAACTACTTGGCAAGATCTCTTGGCTGATAATATTTGCAGTTTTAGAAAATGCCAAGTGAACAGCCAAGAGATGGAGAGTCTGGGGAACGCTTCTTATGACTTCATCTTTAGCCCATGTTTGGCTCTCCACCGAAAATTCTTCCTAATTCCGGACCCATAGAATCGATCTTGTTACCTCATATTAATTCAACGGAGCCAATGAAGGGATCTCGGCTACGATGAGTTCGTGGTTGCGCTAGCCTGGAAAGCGGCAAAGTTTGGAAGCTAGAGACGTCGCTGTGAATTGCCATTGTCGGCAACTCTCCACGATGCTTGCTAATCTTGGACAATCTTTGAATTGATTCGAATTTGCTGCAGAATGAGTTCTTAAGGCGGTAATATTGCTTTTTTGCCTTTCTGGAGATATGAGGTTACATCGATCAGTCCTGATGGATTCGTACTCCGTACAAGGTCGGTACTTAGCATTCCTACCCTTAATAATTTTGATGGCATGTAACTGTCAGATGACTTCAAAGCTTCTCATATAGCTAGTCAAAATGTGTGAAATCGGATCGATGTGGTACAGCCATGCCCTGGTGTTTTGGTCATCATGCCGACTATTTTCCGACGGCCTGAAATGCCTCAGCTGTCAACTGAATCAAACCCCGCTTCTGAGGTCAACCTGTTGCAAAGTTGTCACTATAAATTTGCCAAGGAAAAGAGACACAAGCCTAAAATATAGCCAAGTAAAGTTTTGTGGCTTTATATATATCCCGAATTTGTGCTAAGGGAAATTATGTGGCTTATCAATACAACGACAATCGCTTTAGAGGACAAGAACATCTCATCAACTCCGTATGCGATCCTCTCGCATACTTGGGGTGAAGATGAAGTCACATTCGAAGACATGATGAAGGGCCAAGAAAAAGGCAAGAAAGGTTATGTCAAAATTATACACACTTGCAGATTAGCCAAAGAGAGAGGGATCGCATACGCATGGGTCGACACTTGCTGTGTTGACAAGAGGAGCAGCGCAGAGCTGGCTGAAGCTATAAACTCCATGTTCAACTGGTACAAGCTGTCAGAAGTTTGCTTTGCTCACCTCGAAGATTTGGACCTTCATCGCGGTCCGCAGGATGACCAGCTTTCTGGCTTGTCGTCTTGTCGATGGTTTACCAGGGGATGGACACTGCAGGAACTGATTGCTTCACGAAATCTTGAGTTTTACGACAGTGCTTGGAATTACCGGGGAACCAAAGCAGAGCTTCAAGGCAGAATCTCAGGCATCACCGGTATCGACATGGCAGTTCTCGAAAATAACGCTATCTTGGAGACCATACCAGTTGCGAAGCGCATGTCATGGGCGGCAAACCGAAAGACCACAAGAGTGGAGGATTTAGCATACTGCCTGCTCGGGATCTTCGGTGTCAACATGCCAATGCTCTATGGAGAAGGGACCAAAGCCTTTGGCAGACTTCAAGAGGAAATCATCAAAGAAACAACTGACCTCTCTATCTTTGCTTGGAAAGTCAGTTTGTACGAAGGGAAGTATCTAGGGATATTTCGGCCGCTAGGATTTCGCGGTATCCTCGCTCTAGCGCCCTCCGAGTTCGCACACTGTCGAAATCTCCGCCGCGCTTCAACGATGAGATACGGACACGAATACAGCATGACGAATAAGGGCCTTAGACTGGAGACATTTCTTGGCGAGAGCAAGGACAAGGAATACGTCCTCAACCTCGCGTGCATAATACCGGATGACAATGGGAGTGCGTCGAAGATTGGAGTTTACCTTACAAAGACGGCCGATGGCTTTGTCCGTAGCCGACCTTATGAACTATTCGAAACACAGGATTCTCTGTTATGGGCCGGTCCACGCCACAAGATCTTTATTCGAAAACATATCACGTCATTTGGTTCCACTGAATTAACAAGGCGCCTCGACATGAATATTGCGTCGCAGTTCAATATTTGTCCTGGATTCAAGCTCGTTTCTTTCGCAGCAAAACCAGCAGATCTATGGGATAATCTGCGTCAGGAATTCGTCACGGACAGGAGCGAAATGTTCACTGGTTTTCTCAACTTTCAGCTGGCCGATACTGCCAAGACCTTTGTCCATCGGATCTATGTAGTCTGCGGCTTAGCAGTGGATTCGTCATCTGGGGATCTGAAACCATGGATGGGTATTTACAACTCTACGGATACGAAGAGATATGGATATATAATGCACTGCATCGATGGATACTACAGTTCGTACGGAGAGGAGTACTACCTGCATCAACTGCGCGGCCGCGTTCTCACTTTGTGGAATATTCTACCGCAGGAAATCAGGCTTCCTTCCAGTGATGCCGCGCATCGTCTTTATATCTCTCTTGGGGCCCTTCAGCAATCTCCTGGAAATTCACATACTATCACGGTCAATGTTTCAAACACGGGATGATTTGCAGGCTTGCCGCACTTCCTCATATACCTCAGATCGAGGCTTGGGAGATTCGACCCATTCTAGCGACAAAACGCAAATGGCGGCCACAGGTGAAATTCTTTAATGATTACTGATAAGTGTCTTACTTCAATAGCCCCAGTAGAGTCTTGAATGGAGCTCACATAATATTGGATGCTGCACGAATGACAGAAGGATCTAGCATAGCCTTCGAATCAGCCCAGTGAGACATGCAAGTCAGGGATGCGGAGATGAGATGCTGTTACGATTGGTCTTTTGACAGACATCCTTGTGAATGGCTGAGAGACATAGCCAACGTAACTCAGCCATGTGGTTCCGTATCTGCAAGGTTGTCCAAATCCTTTCGGCATTTGGGGGCCATAATTTCACCAGAACGGCAACGCCCTTGCAATCCCTGTGCTGATGACAGCCTTTGTTGGCTGCTACTGGGCAGAAAAGCTTGAAATAAGGAAGAATGCTGTTTATTGGCCACGCCATTGATGAGGTGGACGCAAGTAAGTCCGCAGTGCCTCGAAATGGAAAAAGGTGTGATGCAGTAAGACGGAACTAACAGGGATGACGGATGGGCTGAGCCGTTCTGATTTCTCTCCTTGGTCAATTATTTTACCTCTCACCATTTCTTGACCTGAAGATCTCGTCTGGCCTCTTTTATCCTTCACATAGACACCGATAATATCGTTGACGACGACCGCTATGCCCAGCGCACGAACGAATTTGGGTCCTCTCACAACAGAGTGGAAGTACCCTGACCGATGTACTGTGCCAGTCACCGATTGCTCGTCATGCACGAATGCTTGGCAAGGCCAGACGTGCGGGAATAACAAGGACAACACGGTAGGTCAATGTTTCCTTGGCGCGTCGGACTTGATCTGACAGAACCCCGTAGCAAGGCGTACTCGACGATACAGACTGTTGGCCACCGCGAAAATCATCGATCTCAGCTGGGAATGCTGTGAATGGCTGGGGCTTCTACTCTCCTGCGTTCGAGTGTCCTCAAGGCTATGAAAAAGTATGCACCGCGACAGGCCCGGAGACTGGAAACTTCAATTTTCAGTTCTCGATACAAGATGACGAGAGGGTAATAGGATGCTGTCCATCGTAAGGGTCCTATGACTTTGCCTTTGGTCGGGAAACTGATTTTACCAGCGGATACACCTGCGCGCAGCCTGGCGGGCCACAAACATGCACAACCATCGCTTCCAGAGGCTCATTACAAGTCGCATCATGCTCGAACCAAAAGACTGTTCTCAACTGGCTCACCCTTCCAGCGACAGTGACAGATGAAACCAGCACGGTGTCTCTAGATGGGATAACCATCTTCGCACCAATGATCCAGCTCAACTATCGCGAAAAAGATCTGAGCTTGTCATCTGGTTCAACAGGATCTACAAAAACAGATTCGGCACCAGCAGAGACTGGTACTGATGAATCATTCTCAGACGGATCTTCGAGTGGGGGTCTATCGACTGGTGCTAAAGCTGGTATTGGAGCTGGGGTTGGAGTAGTTGCGCTTGCAATTATTGGAGCGGCGATTTATCTCTGGAGGAGAAGAAAGAGGGCCACGCCGCCGGCTGCTGAGTTGGAGACGAAGGAGGATACGAAGAATGCGGGATCAGTTTTGACTTATGGTTCGCCGCCGCCGCAGTATCCTCCTGTTGAGCTGGATGCGACGAATTCCAGACATGAGATGTGAGTGATGCGTATTTGGACATAAGACAGACAGTGACGAAGATGGGATGTACTTTCGAACGATAAGCGAAGGGAGGGTAACCCATTTAATATTCTCATGACATTATAGCCTTTAGGGAGATAGGTTCTAAGTGCTAATATACAGACTAAACCCTATAAACCAAACTAGCCCCTGAACCCCTTATGTGCAGTCTGCAACTCCGCCTCCAAGAAGTTTGCATGAGTTTCCGTTGCCAGTGCATGGAGAGCTCTATGAGAAAGAAATATCAGCAAAGCTCGTTGGGCGAGGGGAAAAGATACATACTGCAGTGCAAGAAGCAAAGGCGCTTGTACCCCAGTAGCAACGACCAGAATCGCCGGCATTCGGAGCGGGAGGCCAGCAATTCTATTAATATTAGATGAATCTCAACTCTCAGAACATAATCACTTACCGCAGCCAGAGCTACTGGAAGGAAGAAGAGAAGAGTCAGCTTCATTGTGTAGGTTGTATATCTAATAAATTGAAGTAATTGCAGGCTATGAGATGAAGTCTGAAATAAGGATTTAGTAGCAGTAACTTGACTGGAACACTCCTTTATATTTAAATGCTAGGATTTTAAGTTAATTTCTTTATCAAAAGTAGTATCTTAAATGGGGCTAATAGTGTTATTAAACTTAAATTCTGTAGTTTGACTAGTAATTTATCGGCAGATACAAATGGAGAACTAAAGGCCATCTGAAAGCACTTCTAGCTCCACCCTACAAAGCTTAAAACGTAACAGTCCAACTACTACGATTCATAATAGACTACCGAATCACATATCACTATCTAGTAGTAACAATTATTGCTGGCTGAATGAGTAATAATATAGAAGTCAGTAAGACGTCAAATTATCTCATATAAGAAATAAAGTAAGCAGCCAAAGAGCTCATTGCATTCAAGCATGCATACATAACTCAGTTCATGTCCAAAGCTTCGACGGGCCTCAGGCGATGTGAAAGTAGGTGTAGGCCATTGGAATGCAAATGAGACATATCCAAGCTTGGGAAAGCTTAAATCGCCCATAAACAACGTCGTCAACACAGCTTCATATGTATTGGAGTATCCACTTTAGTCCCTTGCAAGCCCTGAGTTCAGTTGCTGGAGTGGATGTTAAGCTTTCAGGTTTCTGTCATTTCTGTTCGTAATTATTGTTATTGGCCAAGCTCGTCGACGTACGGGAGACATCAAGTGGGTAATGTGGATCACGCAGCAAGGTGGCTAGAAAGCTCGCATGGCAATACGCAGACGTAATTCACGGTTTTATTAGGGACCGTCAATAAGGTTTGTTCTTGACATGGGGTACGACATCACACCGACTCACTAATGTGGGGAGGAACAGTATTTTACCGGGAAATATAGCCGAAGATGATTCAGACCGCCTTGAAAATGCCTCTTTGCCGCTGGTTTTGAAGTGAGGCTATAGTTATGGTATCAAGTGACACGGTTACAATGACCATATGAGGCTACAGCAAGCCGCACTCTACGGGAGAGTCGTGTTGGCGCTTTGTTTACTCATTGTAGGGGCAATTTGAACTTTACCGTGCAGATTTGATTCCTGTCAAACGACTTAAGCTTTGGAGGGTGTTCAAGCTAGTGTTTCACCAGTACGATCTGCACCAACGTGTCATCGTGGCTTACGTATACCTGGCTCTTCATTGACAAAATACGATGTTTTGGTTTGTGTTGATACCCGAACACCCGATTGGCTAGTTATGCGCGGTCCCATGGACTCTATTGTTAGAGGTTATAATATAAAGACCACTGCAGACGATTAAGATTTGAGCAAGAATCTACCTCAGTTTATGGAGTAGTAAATATTCCAAGTTGACTTGATTCATCTAATTTCGCAATGCATACATACAAGTATGAGATTCTGAATCGAGGACAAAAGCTTAAAATGCTCTGGTCTTTTTTAACCCGTCCATTACATCTTTAATACTGAACTAGAACTATGCATTGGATTGTTGATCTATGGCACTAAGTGTGCTGCCCAGATGTGGAGAGAGCTCCATTCCCCTCTTGGCATTTAGCAGGCCATGCTCGCTATCCTCAATGAATAGATTCACTAGAGACTAAGAATATCATTTATCCCGAGAATAGTAGATTACTGACCGACTTAGTAAAGTTTCAGAATAGTCCTCTCGTATGAAATCGCCCAAAAGAATAAAAGTTTCATATGAATAGGTGAATAGGTCATTTGTTTGACACGACTCAAATGCAATCGCATCTCATATGTCGGTCCCGGCGCCTCTGCTTCAATCCATATGTAAAAACTTCCGAGCTTGTCGCGCTTCTTTCCACCGAGGACCCCGATATGTAATAGCCCAAACACCAAGCAGCACCACGACCGTCAGTGCCCCTCCAACAGCCCGGAAGACCCATTACCCTTGCTCCATGTCTCTGATATCACTTGTGTTCATTCCCATATAGCTCGTTGCAAATGAAAGTGGCAGGAAGAAAACGGTGACAAGAGTAAAGACGTAGATTGCTACATTTTGGTCTTCGGCTTTGATCTTGATGTACAAGGCAGCCTGATTAAATTAGTATCATGTTCGATATTTGACGTTAGAAAATACCCGAGACTTTAGTCGCTCCATAGCATCTTGCAGTTTTTCAACATCATAGGTCAGCTGTCTATGCCTCAGCTGAGACTTACGTTGCAGAGCTTCGAAGATCTGGGTTTGTTCATCATGACTCAAGTTATCCTTCCTAGTGCCCGGGGTATCTGCCGATTCTGACGCTTCGCTTTTGATCACAGTTGTAGAAACGGAACTAGCGATGACCTTTGCGAGACTCCGTGCCACCTGCGAGAGTACTTGCATCTGGCTATGTAAAATCTCTTTGAGGATCCGCAGTTCGTCTGATATAGCGGAAGTTTGATATACCTGAGGATGAGAGGCCGAGTCGCGGATAAGCCATTCCTATTAGACATGAGCATGTTTGTATACAATCATTAAACATACAAGCTCGTAGTGGGAGACTTCCAAGATGGGATATAAACTTACCCGGGCTGTCCTGTGAGGTTATGGAGAACCGAGTGGGAGTTGATATTGTGCACATACGAAGCAGACAAGCGAGGGACAGGTCATCTCCGAAGCTTTGTATACTGCGTAACACGTTCTTGTTCTCGTTATCTCTGGAGGCCTGAGGCTCCGACTGTGCGGTACCATGGTGTCTATCAAGGTTTGTAATGGCTGCCGTTAGTTCATCTTCCAGATCTTGAAGAGTTTCGGGACTTTGGGCCCTTAAACCGGGCTTGTATAAGAGTTCAGTCTTCGCTGATGTTGCATTGGAGTCGTGACGGATGTAATTGATTATTCTTCTCCACAAACTTAGTCGATCTAGCTGGAATATGTCTCGGTCAGGACTAAGATGAAAGTTCATGGTGAAACGAATGGCGATTGACCATAAGTTACGAAGAGCTTGCGCAACCTCTTCAGAGGCCTCTGCCTGGTCCCATGTTGTTCTTTCAACGTCAATCCAATGGTTCATGTGTTCATCTAGAGCGCTCAAATTCCGAAGGGGCTCTCCATCGTAGCGCCCCGGCGAAAATGCAAGGAATGTCCTCAGTGGACTAAATACCCAGTCATCTATTCTGTTCATCGTCTTCGTCTTGTTCTAAGCAGCGTTGGTATTAGAAAGTCCCAGTAGATTGAACCTGTTCCCCAACACTTACCTCATCGGATCGAGAAAGCACGAACATAAACGAAGCGAACCTTATTAGTTCCATGAAATCGAGTCCCAGCATATGCTTCTCAACCTTTCGGAACGACCCGTCTAGTAGCCAGCCTCCAGGCACAACAGCTGAAAAGATTTGTCCAATGATTCCAAGAAGAGTCATTAAGAAGGCCATTATTTTACCCCCTTTTGAAACTTTTAAGCTTTCGGATTTCTTTTGGAGCAGGCTAACGTCTTTCTGGATATACTCAGACATGGCAATTCGCAGCGCTGCTGTCATCCGCTGGCTGTAACGTGGCCCTGGACTCAATATTGGCCAGATACTGGTTGCCCGAACCAATATACGGTAATGAGACTTTCTAGGAATATGATGAGTATAAGGTAATATATATGGCGTCGACATGCTGCTATCAAGTGCTAAGCACCACATCTCTCGGACACAAGGAGAACGAATGCCATCGAGTATCGAAGAAAAGTCAAACTAGGATTTCTGAACGGTTTTATTGTGCATCCTAAACCTACAGTGATACTGAAGTAGAGATTTCACATGATAGGAGTTCTCAGGAACTGATTGAGAGTACGGCGTATGAAAATGGATTGTGGGGATCGAGACGAACGCTGGCAGATCGCACTTGGCTTCTTCCAAGTCAGGTATTCCTAGCAGATTCTCTGTCTGATCTTCATCATCTAGGGTCACAAATACCGGTCGAAGGCTCGGCCTTTGCGAGCTCTTGATCTCCTGTCGTCTCGGGACTCTTCGTAGTTTAGAGAGAATCTTGTCGCGGTCATTGGGCTTGTGGTCAAGAAGAAGGTCATGAACTATAGTCTAGGTAGTAAGGACAGTCAGCAATACGATCAAGATGAATTGGGATCTCACTCGCAACGAACTCTCCGAGCGTATAGTGACTGGTTGCCATATGGCTGCAATTGATAAGCCTACTTCTCAATTGAACTGGAATTGATGTCATACATCCGCCTGCATGCATATGCTGCTGAGTCTTCGGGCTGAAGTCGTGTCTTCCAGGTAGTACTCGCATAATAATTGTTAACCAGCGTCACAGTGTCGTCGGTCTCGTTTTGCGCCTTGAGGTCGAAATCCATGATGGTAGTCTCCATTTCAGAACCTGTGAAGGGCTCAATTGGAGCTGTTCCAGGTTCGTCGCGAACCATGGCGCGCTATAGGCTGGAGTTGTAACCGCTGTTGATAAATCTAACGCCCTGACTCTTTGGGGTTCAATTAAAGTTTGATTGGCATGAGAGACTAAAAAGCAAAGGGATGGATGAAGTCTGGAAAGCGCGGAGTCGCAATATCATTAGATAATATTTCTGACGTGTATATGCAGGTTTCAGCTGGGCCTAAGTATAAGCTCATTGGGTTGGATGAGATTGAGGCCTTCTACAAATGTGTAACAAAAATGCATCCATGATCTGATTCTTCGAAGCTGAAAGATTTGGGTTGATTGAACTGTAGCAGTATGACTATTTCGGCTCAGAAACCCTTTATACACTCTTGAGTTTCGACGATGTAGAAGATGCTACCACAAGGCTTCTAACAAGATACGACAAGTTGAGGACCAAAGCACTGGTTGGATTGACGCGACAAATGTAAATGCCATGTATTATCTATCCAAGTATGGAGAAGCGAACATATCTAATCATAGAGCTTGGGACCCGAAGCCCCTAAAGTAACATAGAACAACTTGGTCTGTCCAGTAATGATCATTCTTCCTTTACCGGCAAACTGGAAGTTCGCAGCAACAGTTCCGGTGTAGATCTTTCCGATCAGCTTGCCAGAAGGGTTCCAGACATGGACACCATCGCCGCAACCGGCATAAACACGGCCCTTGGAGTCGGTATGAACACCTGGAGGGGTCAGTACATGACATTGCAGCGGGCCAGAGGAGACTTACCATCGGGGATGAAAGACGCGACGTAAGCAAAGGTCTTGCGGTTCTGGAGAGTACCGTCCTGGTTTACATCGAAGGAGTAAACAGAGGCGGGTGAAGAGAGGTTGCGGCCGTAAAAGCCGAGAGCGATACCAGTGTCGGTGACATAGACCTTCTTGCCGTCGGGGCCAAAGCCAATACCTGATCAATATTAGTTGCGTGGGCTCTACCATTACGAAAAGACATACCGTTAGGAAGGGTAAAGTCATCAGCGACGACAGTTACGGCGCCGGTGTCAAAGTTGTAACGATAGACTTGGTTTCGCAGACCAGGAACAGGACGGAAGTCCTGGAGGTATCCATAGAGGGTATCGGTGAAGTACAAGTCACCGTTCCTGGGGTTGATACCGACGTCGTTGAGGGAGTTGAACTGGCGACCAAAGTAGTTGTTGAGGAGGGCTGACTCGGCTTAGCTTCAAATATTATCGCTTGAGTATGTCTGCGACTCACTGGTGGTGTTGTAAGGAGGGAGAGGGTTCATCAGGTACAGGGCGGAGGGAACATCGTCGCCTTGGCCCTCACCAGCGAAGATGATGTTGCCCTTGTAGTAAGTGCCACCTGAGGCAGAAAATTAGTCGACATTCAATGCGGATCGCTAGGCTGACATACCATTGGGGTTGACGACCTGAGGGTTTGAGTCAACAACCGTGACCTTGACCTCATCCTTCTTGCCCTTGCGGACCTCGTCGGCCTCCTTGAGGGAAATCTTCTGAATGATGGAAGACTTGTTCAAGCCAGTGCCAGCAGCGGGAGCGCCAGCGTTCTGGACAAAGAAGACCTCTTCAGTAGGAGGATACCATACGACAGCCTCATGGAAGATTGGGTCGGTGTCCGATGTTGCGATGAGGGTCAAAGAGGGGTCCTTTCCGATGACGTCGTAAAACTCTTCATCGTAGACATGGAAAGGCTTCTCAACAAGAGACTCCTCAGTCACACCAGGCCAAGTGAACACCTACTCACAATCATTAGTAACAATCAGCGACAAGGCTGCAGTGACATACCAGAGAGTCATTGGCCACAGCGGGAGGCGGCACATCCTTCAAGACATTAAAGGACTTCTGGTCAATAATTTGAGCCGTAGAAGGAAGCTTAGCAGCCACCGCACCCAAAACGGGCACGAGAACCCCCGCAGCAAGTACAGAAATGGTAGAAGGCATGACGAATGAAAGTTTGGTGTGACAGGTCTCCGAGAAAGGATGGAGCTGACTGAGACACTTTTAATATGCGCAATGAATCAGTCGCTGCGAACTCATCATCTCCGCCTGAAATGACAGCGACGAGGCATTAACGAGGGTTGTCTCGGGGGTGTACTCCAAGAACGTGCAAGATCTGCAGCGTTAAGCTTAAGCTAGCGTGGGTCGCCGGCTTACGCGGGTCAATCAGCGCTTCGGCACTGGGGATCGGGGTAGTAGAATGTGGGGAGATTAGCATGTTTAGAGTTTGGGAGAGTTACGTAGCCGAGAGGGAAAAGAAAGGAAAGCAGATGTTGGTCCGTCGAGCAGGGGAAGAATAACTTACGATTGAGTGAGTTCTAGACTGACTCGGGGATCTGGACGTGTCTTCCGGACAGGGCTGACTCGGAGAATGGAAGGGAACTGCCCTGGAAGAATCAGTATGAACCCTGCCTACAGGGGTCTTGAATCAATATCGAACTGAACCGACGACCACCAACCAACACAACCTCCTGTAACCTGCAGCCACGCCACAACTACACAAGGTGGTTCCCGTTCCTTGGCAGCGGCACATGTCCCAACAAGAAGGGTTGTTTTTATTAATCACCGACCGAAAGTGCCGCTGAATAACGGACACGAGCGAGGGAAAGCATTGCGATTGGAGATCTTTTAGACACCAGCTGAGATTGTGGCTTGCGCTTGGGAAAGGTCCCTGCTGTGAACATTACGACTTGCTCAATCGAGTAGGTGTGAAAACCTGGTGTGACGCACTCCTACGGCATATGGCCAAGGAACTTTCCGAGATGATGCGGGAGCGAATTGACGATCTTTTTCACTCTGAAGAACCGACGATGCAGATATGTCAGATCTCAGGATTCATCTCATCTTTACCACTGCATTGGTAGCGATACCCTTGGTATTGATCTTCTTCTTTACGGAGTAAAAAGAAGCCGATCGCAGTACAACTGGGGTATCAGCCCATGCACCCCTTTAACAGCTGAGGCAGGGATAGAACCAATATATATAAAAATAGAGTTTGAGTTTGATTAGCCAAAACTGCCAAACCTTGAACTTTATCAGAGCAAAAGATCCAGTCACTAAATGAGCTTAGCATGGAACTTGTCAGTTGCGTGATATGGAAGGAGGAAACTTGATGGTGAGACCGCCACTGGAGGGAGACAAGAAGGGCGTCGAGAAAAGATGGTGTTGTCAGTTTTACTTAAGACCTTTGCAGCACCGACAGCCAACGAATTGTTGTTGGTTCTGTCATTTTTAACCCAGTTACTGTTAAAGCAGCGTATCGCTTCCTTTCATTCTATTCAATTCGCTCATTTATTCCCTGGTCTGCCGATCGATCTGTATCCCCGTCCCATCACCACCCCGAAATGACATGGCCGACAACACCAAAAACGGCGCCATCGCGATCGTGATCTGCGTTTTCATCAGCATCGCCTTCTACAATGTCCTCGAGCTCAATGCCTACATCTTCGGCAGCTTCAAGAGACGAAGCGGACTTTACTTCTGGAGTTTAGTCATCGCGACTTGGGGCATTGCCTTCAATGGAACGGGTTACCTCATCCTGCACCTGTCGCTGTCGGCGCAGAAATATCTTTACTCGACGCTTATACTTATCGGGTGGTGCACCATGATCACGGGACAGTCTGTTGTTTTGTACTCGAGGTTGCATATTGTTATGCATAACCAGAAGAGGTTGAGGATGGTGTTGTACATGATCATCGTCAATGCCACCTGGTTGCATCTCCCTGTGATCATCCTTGTCTATGGAGTCGGATCTTCGAACCCGGAGCCCTTCCAAAAGCCATATGAGGTTTTTGAGAAGATCCAGCTTAGTGTCTTCTTTGTCCAAGAGCTCATCATCTCGGGTCTCTACGTCTGGGAAACAAGCAAGCGTCTCAGACTAGAGAAGAGTGTCGGCAATACCAAGACACGCATGGTACTGAATCACCTCCTCATCGTCAACGTCCTCGTCATCCTTCTCGACGTCTCCATTCTCGCCCTCGAATTCGCGAATCTCTTCGACATTCAGACCGCCTGGAAGCCGCTCGTATACAGCGTCAAGCTCAAGCTCGAGTTCAGCATCCTCAACCGTCTCGTCGAGCTTACCCGTGGAAGGAACGAGAGCTCTTATGGTCGCAGTCACAATGCCACCCACCATGATGATGTAGGCTTGGAGACATTGAATCGCGACCGGCGGAAACATACTGGGCCTCAGGGAACAATTACTGGAGAGTATGAGGTTCGGGTCGGAAAGGGTGAAGAGAGTCATCGTGTATTCGGCAATGAGTCGAGTCTGGTCAAGACAACCGAGATATCAGTCCATAGCGAACGGTATCCGGGTCATGGTGTACATGATAGAGGTAGTTTGGAGGGCGAAGGATCGAGTGATCTGCAGCACGTACCGAGAGGGAGTGCATCTTCAGCGTCTTCTGAAGTACAATTTGCCAAGTACGGCAACTAAGATACCATAGTTATACAGCGTTTGTAATCTGCATTTCCATTGTCGGCTTGTGAAACCATTGCGATGGAGTGATTTCCAATGGCGCGTGACAGGGTTTTCGACGAATTAAATTATTGCGGCAATCAGAATACTGCTCTTGGTGCCTTGTCCATTTATCCTTGATTTTTAAGCATGCCATAGAGGCTGATGTCAGCCATTCGGTCGCTCAAGCCCGGGTAGTCGCACAATCAAAAGTCCGGACTTATCGGGTAAGCCAAATGGCTCACATCATCCAGCCAATCGTAGATTTGCAAACTCTAAGCTACACTACCTGTAATCAGGTACTACTCTATTGCCGTGCAATAGTATGCTGTTTCAATCGTGGCTCTGGCTGACGATGAACGCTGGAGCGCCCCGTACATACCCTGAACCCGCCCAAGTTCATTGCCGAGAGGTGGAGCCCGATGATTCAGCCAGGACAAACACTGACGCCATGACTGACTGGAGAATATTTGGAGGCCATGAATTATAAAAGGTCATTGGAAGCAAGTCTACAGGCTTCTATGTACGAAACTCACCACATCTTCAGAAGTTCGCCAACCAAGCACCACAATATCTCCTCCATGTCTCGCTATGCTCGAGCTCATATAAACCCCCAAGGTCCTGGTGACGCAAGACCTACAGCACTCCAGATCGTCAAAGACGAAGGCCTTCTCGACAAACTCACTGACAAGGTTGTCCTCATCACAGGCGGCAATCAAGGCATTGGCCTCGAAACCGCCCGAGCACTTCACGCAACCGGAGCAACGGTTTACATCACCGCAAGATCTCCAGAGAAGATCGAGCAGGGCATCAAAGACATTGTCTCATGGCCGGAAGCAAAGTCAGAGGTACCTGTCTACGGAATAGAACTGAGGCTTGACTCGTTTAAATCCGTACGAGCCGCCGCGCAAGACTTCCTAGCTAAAGTTGACAAGCTGAACATTCTCATCCTCAACGCCGGAGTCATGGCTACTCCTGAGGGTAAAACTGAAGATGGCTTCGAGACCCAATTTGGGACAAACCATCTTGGACACTTTCTTCTGTTCCAGCTTCTCAAACCAGCTCTTCTAGCCGCTACCACGCCTTCTTTCCAATCTCGTGTTATCTCCCTTGCGTCAAAAGGTCACCGCGCTGGTGGTATACACTGGGATGACTACAACTTCGAGAAGGATGCTTACAACCCCTGGCTGGCATATGCTCAGTCCAAAACAGCGAATATATACTTCGCATCCGAGCTTGACAGGCGATATGCAGACCAAGGCATTCATGGCTTGTCGGTGCATCCTGGATATATACTCACCAACTTGGGTAAGTATATTGACCTCAGCACGATCGACTTGGATGGACCTATCAAGAATGCTTTGAGGAACAAAGCTCAGGGCGCTGCCACGACTGTTTATGCGGCAGTTAGTAATGACTGGGAGGGACGTGGTGGGAAGTATCTGGCTGATTTTGTGGAGGAGAGACTGGTCAGACCGGGTGTAGAGCCAACGTCTCCTGAACTGGGACACGCTATGTGGATCTATGATGAGGAAGCAGAACGAAAGCTCTGGGAGCTGTCGGAGAGGCTTGTTGGATTGCATACTTCCAACGAGTAATAAACAGAACACATGGGAAGACATCCACTCATTGTAGAAAGTTATTCGGACATTTTTACTGCTAGAAAAGCTGGAAGACATTGAGATACATCTGCGGCGGTGATGGTACTAGATGTTGGGTGATAGCCACCTCGAGCAAGACTACCGACGCTTCCTCCTCACTTCAAAGTAGTTAATGCAGGTCTTTAAATGAATTTCTTTAAATCTGTAGAAAAATAGCCCAACTGACATTAGAACTCGCTGCATCTTCTCTCACATGCTGATTTTAGTCAACTGAACCTCGGTACAACAGTCGGGAAGGTGATCACGAGTGACAACTCACGCCTCAAATGGGCATTAAACCAACCCTACTTGGTATCGTAGATCAGGTTTTATGATGGATTTGGCAGTAAATGCCAATCTGGATGTGGAGAAACGTTACTTTCCCCTCCTGCATGTAACAATATCTGGTTCTATCAAATGATACCTACTCGATGTGGCTAGCTCAGATACACGAAGTACTTATCAATAAAATGAAAGAGATCTCCTTGAAAAAATGAGAATCAAGTACCAACTGTCCCGTTAGTTCCTAGCTTCAAGCGGACTTCACATATTTTTCTCGTCAATTGTCTTGTGGCTGAACCTGTCGGATACCTGGGCTGGTGCACAATTCCCAGTCGATCGATATACAGCTATCACCACTAACATGCTCTACGTTTCTGTAGCGGTATGGCTTTTGGCCACATCGTGCACTCAAATTACAAGCGTATTCGCACAAGATGCAGAGGGTTGGTACAAGTCTCATCCAAACATGGCCCGGATCAAGCATGTGAATCAGGATACTCATCAGATCGTTGACGAGTATGGAAGAACTAGGTTCTTTCACGGAACCAATGTTGTCATGAAAGAAGCCCCGTGGTACAGGCCTTTTGAGTGGACTCCGGGTGTTTCGTCATTCGGCGAACGAGATGTTCAGAATATGCACGATTTGGGGCTGAATATTGTCCGGCTTGGTCATAGCTGGGCTGGGGCTGAGCCCGTTCGCGGCGAGTACAACCAGACCTTCTTGGATATCATGAAGAAGCAGACAAAACTCGCAGAAGAACATGGTATCTATGTGCTGGTGGACGTGCACCAAGACGTACTGGCTAAACAATTTTGTGGTCATGGTGTACCTGACGTGAGTAAGCAAATGCCCTACAGTCCTGCATTAATTAACATGAAGTTAGTGGTTCGTCAAGAAGGACTGGGTTACGGGATTCAGAAGGTTCCCCTTCCCACAGAAGCTTAAGCCATTCACCACTGATGGTGACGGCTTTCCTTCGCCTCAATCCCAATGCGGTACCATCGATTGGTCATTGAGCTACTTATCCGTGGCCGTTGGAAATGCTTTCGGGAGACTCTACAACAACTTTGATGGACTTGGAGACGCATTCGCCGCGTATTGGAAAAAATTGGCGTCGGAGTATGTTGACACAACGAATGTCGTGGGATACAATCTACTCAACGAACCGTGGACTGGCGACACATACGCCGACCCAACGATTCTCGTACCCGGTGTTGCGGATCGCAAAAATCTGGAGGGCCTTTGGAACAGGGCATCGAAGGAAATACGAACGGTTGACAATGATACGCTTATCTGGTTCGAAGGTACTACTTTCGATGTTCTGTCAGGATTCATCAACGTACCTCTTGGTGACGGGTCAAAGACAGTCCATTCATTCCACTACTATAACCCACCGCAGCTGGGTCCGTTGAAAGATACACTCTACAACCGACAGAAAGACAATGTTCGACTCAAGACCGCCGGTGTCCTTACGGAGTTGACGTTCTGGATGGGCGATGATAAGCAGATGGCTGGCCTTGCGGAAGCCATGACTACGACAGACGCGAACATGGTGTCTTGGATAGGATGGGCATACGAGAATCTGTATAATGGGGTATCGGGCAAGCCATATCCAGAGCTACAGAAGCATTACAGCCGAGCGTATCCAGCTGCCATCGCGGGGACACCTACTTCGTTTGGGTTTGATGAGGGATCCGGTATCTTCCAGCTGAACTTCACCAGCGATCCTACTATCAGTGCACCTACAGAGATCATTTTACCTAATTCTACCTTTCCAAACGGGTATGAGGTTCGAGTTCTACCCAGTGGAAGCGTTTTGCAATATAAGCCCGACGATCGCACCCTGGCCTTATTTGCATCCGCGGCTCACGAGCAGGAAACCAAGATATCTGTTCAGATTTCCAGCAAATGAGATTTGATGAGTTCTTTACCTTGTAAATTAAATCTACCTATATGGAGATCACCGTCGTCTCCCCGCTCTATACATGAATAAGGAATTGAAATTACTAACCGTAACTTGCTGCTGAGGTCTAACCTAAACGAGCGCGATAGTATGACCAGCTCTTCCTGGCTCCGTGCCGTATGAGAAGATCAATAATAGCCTTATTGCGATTCCTCGCGGCTATCATCAAGCAGTTGACGCCATCTTTATCCCGTACCTCAATATTGGCTCCTATCTGGAGAAGAAGCGTCACCACCGCTTCATGATTATTTCTCACGGAATGCACCAGTGCTGTTTCGCCGTCCATATCCAGAACCTCGAAGGCAGCACCTTCTTCAAGCAAGGTTTCCACAACGGCTTCATGCCCTGCTTTTGCCGCTTCAATGAGAGCTGTGGGTGCATAAGCAGAGGCGCAGTCGAAGTAAGCACCACGTTCTATCAGGATCTTGACGGTTTCTGCGTGACCCTGACGCGCAGCCATGATAAGCGCTGTGTCGCCATTGTCGGCACTTGCATTGAAGGCGGCACCAGCATCAAGTAGCTCTTTGACCACATCTGCATGGCCGCCATTCGCAGCACCCATAAGTGGCGTTTCGCCCCTTTTGTTTAAAGTATCAACTGTAGCATTTGGAATCCGTAAAACCGCCACCGTATTAATGTGCCCCCTTTGCGAAGCTAGGGCAATCGATGTGTTGCCCTCAAGATCGCTCGCCGTGACATCCGCATTTTGTAGAATCAATAGAAAACAAACTCGCGCCTGGTCCCGTTCAGCAGCTGCCATTAGAGGAGTGTAACTCGACTTATCATTCGCTTCGATGTTGGCCCCTTTCTCAATTAGTAATGTGACCGTGGTCACATGTCCCTCTCGAGCAGCCAGAATGAGCGGCGTCTGTCCCAGACTATCTTTCTCTTCAATATCAACGCCGTCTTTCTCCAGCAGGCGTGATGTGAAATGATGGAGACCAAGCTGTGCAGTTCCATGTAGTGACAGATCTATTACTGGATTACTTCCCTCGACGCGGGCGCCAGCTTCAAGCAGCAGGCTTTCCACCGTATCGTGGCCCTTGATGTGGGCTAGACGAAGTGCTTCAAAGCCCGAATATTCGTTTGCATTGATGTTGGCCCCGTGACGGATCAGAAGCTTGATCGCAGATTCTGACCCAGCTTCCGCGGCCCAAATAAGCGGTGTGAAATGGCCGTCGTCAGCGTGTTCGATATCGGCACCATGCTTTAGTAAAAGCTCCAACACATCACCAGAGTCACTGTGTGCTGCCATGATAAGTGGCGTGTACCCAGATTCATCGGCCGCTTCGATATTCGCTCCCCAGTCAAGCAATAGCCTCGTAACATCAGAATGATTCTTGCCTGCGGAAAAGTGTAAAGCAGTGAAGCCAATATAGGTAGAGGTGTCTCTTGCGTTGACATCAGCACCCCTTTCTAGTAAAAGTTCCGCGACGTTTGTATCCCCATTAATTGCTGCTACTTGAAGTGGCGTAAGCCAGTTTTCATCCATTCCAGTGACAGCACCGCCTTGACCCGGTATACGGGCCAGCCCTCCGTTACCGCGGAAATCCATTTGGTACGACGGTGTACAGCTATTTGCGTCTGGGGAATCAACATCAAATCTATTGCCTAGAGGCATATTTCCAGCGTGAAATACGCCAAGGGTCTGCTGCAAAATGTTGACATCAAGGTCGGCTTCTTGGTGGGGTAGTTTTGCCATTTGTTCCCCAATGACAACGCCTTGTCTTCGATTTTGGGGCTTTGTTAAGATACCCCGTTCGTGCAAATCATGAGCCCATATTTGTGACGCCGTTTGTGAGGCTAATGTCGAGATCTCTGTTGTAAGCCCCTGGGCCCCTTGAAAGGAACTCCGTTTGGAAGAAATTGTGGACGGCCTCCGAAGGTCAGTGTTCTGCTCGAGTGTTATGGGGATTTGAGGTCTACCTGCTGTGTGGACCAGAAGTTGGAACTTCTGGCAGCCACCGGTGAATCCACAAATGTTGCTTTGCCTCTGCTGCCTCAAGTCTCTCACCCGGACGTGGTTTCAATAGATTGCGGACAAAGCCTCGACCACTTTCAGTGACTTGGCAGTTTATTAGGGCAGTAGCCAGCTCATCAAATCCCCGACCATACTGTAATATCGCGAGCTGACTTTTGAATGGCAAGGTTTTTGTTAGGATAAAGAAAGTTGTTATCCCGAGGGCCCATATGTCTGCCATTCGATAATCTTTGGTCAGGAGTCTGTAGGAATCAGAGTGCAGTAGTTCGGGAGCCATGTACAACGGGGTACCGGAAGCCAGTGTTGTTCCAGTTGTATCTGAGACCAATCGCCTACTGATTCCGAAGTCGGCCAGCTTAACCCACCATGAATCTGGAGCGAGACCCAGTGGGGATCTATGTATCAGGATGTTCTTTTATGCAAGTTAGCTCTCATAGCTAGGATATCATTGTCAAACTCACCTGGGGTTTTATGTCACGATGTGCAAACCCCTCCTCATGCATGATAGCAACACCTGAGAGGACTTGACTCGTGATATGACTGCACTCTTCTTCTGTCAAACGTGGATGATCACGTACATAAACATATAGGTCCCCCTCTGGAAAGTACTCCATAGCTATATACAGCTTGTTCGCTGTCGCATACCATCCGAGAGACTTGACGAAATTCTGAGAGTACTAAGATCAATAAGAAAGCTGTATCGAGGGGCTTTGATATCGTAGTCAAGGCAGCTGATAATATACCTTTTCATGAGAGAACCTCACTATGCATTCGAGCTCTCGTCTGTAGTGTCGCTTGGAGCGCTCACTTTCTAGTCGAATTCGTTTAACGGCGCGATTGGCAAAGCCTCGGCCTCCATCGGTGCATGTTTGCAAGAGAACGTCCCCTTGACCACCATGGCCAAGAGTACGAACCTTTTTCCATCGTTCTTGACGATGAGGGGCTGAAGGAGGTGCATCCGAATCACGATGGTAGTGAATAGTGTAGGCACCCTCGTAACGCGTGGTTAGTTGGTAGTCATGAACGAGGTCTGAAAGAGATCCATCCATGTTGGCACTCGTTGATTATGGCAATACTCAAATAGCGAACGACTGGCTGAGTGAGGTATCTATAACATGCGCATTTCAGTCGAGAGAGCGAAACTGAATTCAATCGAGCGTTGTTGAAGGGGAAGAAAAGGTCAGCCTGCAATCTTTCAGCCGCAGAAGCTGGCTTTCAAGGCTCAGCTTCTCTTCGGAGCGCATATAGCTTTTTCCGCCCGCAGCATAGCCTACTACAGTTGCACATCATTGGATAACAGAACTGCATCAAAAGATCATGCAGATCTCGAGACGTATAATAAATCAAGGAAAGTAAACGCTCGAGCTTGTATCTGAAATTTACAGATTACTGTTAAAAACAAAGCGCACCCATTCGATCCATGATACTTTCGACATATTGCGACCCAACCTCGACTCCTCCCCCATTATCAAAGTCCTGGGGGTCACCGAAGCCTGTATTACCCTCGTCCAGACACGTCAAGCACGTCTCAACCACCGTACTATATATATCACCCATACAGATTCTCAGTTCGGTACGACTGAGGAGCATCAACTGCTCTTTGATGGTCTGTGGATCTAGCTCCGAGAGACAATCCTGGGTATCAGAAAAAACTGGGGACAAGCTGGTAGTACCACCATCATATTCAACAAGCGATCGCCAGAGGCCAATTTCCAAAAGACAAACACCAAGACTGTATATGTCATGTTGCATAACAAACTTCACAGTCTTTCCCCCAGTTCGAGTAGGATGCTGGTACACTAGACTTCTTTTCTCGACTTTGGAACTGTTTGTCGGCGAGTCGGCATATCGGAAAAGCTGAAACCCAGCTAGACTTACGAGCATACACTCCTTCTCTTTGCTTGGACACTCTAGAATGAGTATTTTCTCTGGCGTGATGTTCTTGTGTACGAATTCGTAAAGATGTACATAGTAAACTGCTTTGACAAGCTGCCGCGCGATATTGAGTCTCGTTGTCAGTGACTCAGGCACAATGCCAGAGAGGAGAAGTTCCCGGCAGCTGCGGACCCTGGAATACCCTTCTGGGACGCTGAAGACAAATTTTAACAAGGGCGCCTTGGTGAGTTGAACAACTCCTTTGCATTTCAAGGTCCCGAACGTGGAAGGGTCCGAGTCTCGAAGGCGTGATGCAAGCTCTCGAGCATCCCTCAGTGCAACTGTATCCCGAGAAACCGTATCAATGATAAAGTATTTACTCTCCTTCAGCTTGACTGCAAGCTCGGTCTCACAGTACGGAATCGCTTGGATTACAAGGTTCTCGAGTACCTTTTCTGCAAGCTTTACAGTCTCGCTATTGTTGAAAGCTTCGCGGAACTTCAAGCCCTCGCGAGCCGGCTCCCCTCGACCTCGTGTGTTGGTCCGAGTAACGCCTTTCAACACATTTTCGGTGTGAGCAGGACCGGTTTTTATAATTTGGAACCACGATGGCTCGAACCGCTTTTGCCAGGACTCAAGATCGGCAACGGTGCTTTCGAGGGTTTCTCGGAGATTAAGGAAATGCAGAGCCTTGTATCTCTTCCGGCTACCATGCTTATCGGGTTTAGAGATAACAATTGTCGCAGCTTCGAGCTTCGACTGCAAGATGCGTAATATGTGCGACTGTAGCTCTCGCTGATCCTCGGTCATGCCACTCTCGAGTTCTCTAACAATCTCTAACTGACTGGCAATTCGGGACCAGCAAATCTGTATTCTTACCGAAACCTCGTCGGCTAATTTATCGACCTGGCCATAATCCTTATAGGCCTGGACGAGATATTTCCCTAACCTATAACTGTCAGAAATTGCCGTGAGGTCTGACTGGGGTATTCTTACTTGATACAGACATCGACTGTGCCAGCAACGCCGGCAATAGCCAGAGCCAGATCGGCCATTGTATCTTTTCAAAGATTGTAATACCTTTGTTCCATTCACCAGCAAATCTGCTTAGAGTCGGTGACGGGTTTCCAGACAGCCAGACACTCCAACTTAGGCGTTTTCTGGGGCTGATTCCTCCATCCACCAAGATGTTTTCAGGCTCGCTCGCATGAGGCGCAGTGCTTTCAGCTTTTGGAATTGTGAGACCTGTGTGCCAACAATTGCTTGGCCTGAAGGCTTTGATAGGACGGTGAGACGCCCAACAACGCCATTGCGGGGGCTATGCACATCCATCACAATCAGGCTGGCGAACAAGGCCATCCATTGGCGCAACATTTTCATGCCAAGCATGAGGGCTTGAAATAGCCCCCATTTCTGTTGATCTCCGCTCCAAACTTGAGAAGACACGTATCTGTGGCACATGAGACTTCTGAAACCTGTGGCAGGCGTGCCGTTTTCTCTCACTAAGTTCCTATCGGCTAGCCGGCAAACCGGCTGTCATGGGTTATGTGAGTGATCTAACTGCATTAAATTGAGTATATATGTTAATTTAGATGGGAAAGAGTTAGTAAAAGCTGGTTTTGACTCTTTAAAGATCATACCTTCAAAGAACTACGGGCTTGACTACTGCCGCCTATAAGGTTAAGCTTTAGGCTGCAAACAAAGGCAACGAATGATCATATCGTCAAGAGAAGTGTATTCTGTTACAACGGCGTAAGGCCTGTAGTTCGTTGAAAAGCCGAGCTATCGGTGACGGAGCTTTCATGAGAATTTACAGTACTTGATTGAATGCCGATTCTAGGCGTCTGGTCTACAATTCTATGTATCATAAAGGTCAAGAAGATGACTTCAGGACATTATTTGCGTGAAAGCACAGTTATAAAGACTGAATAACCTGGTTAATGCTATCTGACTATCCTTGGCGTTCAACTGCAAATGGATTAGCAGTAAAGGTGCCCTTTGGATCCGCTGCAGCCCTGACCTTGCCGATACTCTGATACTTGGCATCGTCTTCATAATAAGTCTTCCAGACCGCAGGCTTAGCCATATCCCAATCACCCCAAGAGCCCCAAAGAACGCGCCTATCGGTCTTGCTAAAGCAGCTGTTGGCACCAATCATGACGCTGTCATTCTTTGCTTGCCAGTCATTTGCGAGTTCCAGCGACTTTTTATAATTCGGATCGGTCCTGTTCAGATACCAACAGTCCACAGTCTGGAGAACAGTAGAATCTCTCCAACTATAGGCGGCTCCGTTGTTGCGGTTGTTATAGAACATCGAATTGTCGCCGCCGAAGCACTGGATCTGGGCTGAGATCTTACAATTATCGTACAGTGGGTTATCAACCGGCTTCTGGTTCGCATCATCCAGCTTCTCATAAGGACTGCAGATCTTGCTGAGTCTCTCGACTAGGGTGTCAACCCAACCATCTTTGCCGAGAGTTTTCGAGTTGGTGGCATAGGTTCGCTTGACATATGGCCGCGGGAACTCTCTTCGTTTGGGGAACAACCAGTGTCCTACCATATCAGACATGTCTGCGGAAATTTCGTCGAATTGGATGCGAAAATACTTCAGTCCTCGAAATTGCTGGAACCATGCATCAACGCTTGCGTCATACTTCTGCTGATCGCCAACGGGACACCATTGAGCGTAAAGAACGATAAGAGGGGGCAATTTGCCATTCAACAGATCCTTGACGGGCCCAGGTAACTTGGAGATCACATCTTGGACGCCTTTCCACTCCTCATCGGTTTTCAGAGCAGGAAATAGCTTCGTGATGTCAAAGTCCGTGCTGAGAACATTGACACAAAGGTCGAACCCGCGGGGTGCGGTGCCCTCATCGGACATCTTGGCGACAATGTTCAAGAGATTTCTAAGGACTTTCTCGCTGTAAATCCAGGCAGCTTTGATTCCATGCGGTCCTTGGAACTTCTCTGGCTCGGGATTGTTGGGAGTCGTGATTGTGTTCTCGATCCCCATGTAGCTCTTGGCCTTCAATGCTGAGATAGTGTAATGAGTGACGACACCAAAGTTTCCAGGACTGCCACCACGAATAGCATTGAAAAGTTCAGCATCCCGACGTTGATTGACATGTTTGACCTTGCCTTCATGGTCAATCAGACGAATATCGACGATGTAATCTCCAAGAAGGCCGAAGCTGCGCCCCAATTGGCCATAACCACCGGTTTGGCCGTGGCCACCAAGGCATACATAAGCGCATTGTCCGGTAGGAACAAATAGCTTATGGCTGGTCAGGTAGGCCAGGAAGTCTTGTAGCTGATTGCTAACACCGGCGAAGACAAGGACTCTGTCCTCAGCGACATGAATGTCAGGCTTGTCAAGGATGTTCATATCATAGATTTTCAGGTCTTTGTACGTGTTGCTGAGATCAAGCTGCACGTTCTTGCCTCCACAAGAAGATGCGCCACTGTACTGGTGGCCGCCGCTCTTGATGGCGATGCCGACTTTGTTTTTGACCGCATATTCAATGACAGTCTTGACGTCGTCATCATCCTTTGGTCTCAAGATGTGAGCTGGATTCAGGTCGTGAATTGGTTTCCCGCTTGGATCAAGGACATCGATGTAGGATGAAGTCGCGTACTGCTCATTGAAGAATTTGTAGTCGCCTTTTTCGAAGTCGCTACCTTCACGGGAGTATTGCATCCCAATGAAGCCGTTGACTTGGGCGGAGGCCATGATGTAAAGAGGGTACAAGAATGTTGAGCTTAATATGAGATGAGAAGGATGTTGAGTGGTGATACTGATTGAGAAACTGGACCGGCGCTGTGATATATCTCACCAGGTGCTTGAGGAAAAGCCGTGCGTATAGATAGTCGCCGTCGTCAAATACGAGGTGTCAATTGTATACTCTAGCAGAGCCATTTTTCTTTCGTCGCAGCGAACTCGTAAATTGAGACATGGCGTTATGCGGAGGTGATCTCGACTGGTCCAGCTGCATGATTATTGAAGCTTGCTATGGTTCTCGACCATCCTTTGCTTCTCAGCCAGCCACTTTACATATCGAATTTGGGTTTTCAGCCAGCCAAATCCCATATACCCAAGACTTAGAGGGGCTTAAGAATGCCGGCTGAACAGGAAAAGGAAGGAATATTGTCATGCTGTTTGTCTTTGCCCAATCTGGCGGCTCACCGCCAATATGCCATGTTCGGCTTGGGTAGGGATCTGTGATAGGGTTGAGGGGTCAAAAAGAGGCTTCAGCCTCAAGGCCACAAAGG
>JAAQPF010000960.1:0-20637 GCA_013396165.1 Fusarium globosum
GTCTTCAGTCAAACCAAGCCAGTCCGCAATTTGCATATACATTCCCACAAACGAAAACTCAAGCACTAACAAGGACACCAGGCAGGATACCGATAATCTGGCCCGGGACCAGAGCGAAGAGCGCTGGAAAAAGGCTCTGAGACACGTCCGCACATCAGCCAACTGTCGTAAAATTAAAGGATTTGCCAGTCAAACTTTTGGGAAACCAGCAACTCTAGTCACTCCGTTAATCATTGGGGGTTTCAATATCGTCTATTACTTCAAAGTCGAAGGCCTCTCATCTCAAGTTCTCGTCCGGCTACCTTGTCCCGACCAGGCGATGTTCCCAGAAGAAAAGACAATGGCAGAGGTCGCCACAGCAGCCTGTATTAAGCAACATACTCAAGTACTTATCTCCAAGATATTCCATCATGGCATTGATGAAGAAATCGGGCCGTACATGATCATCAAGGACCTTGGCACCAGGCGTGGGATGAGTCATGCATTGGAAGCTCCCCGTGATGACCCCAACGATGCGCCCATCTTGAATCCGAAAATCTTGGAAACACATCTGAAGGATCTGTATTCGGAGATGGCGGAATGTTTCCTACAGCTTGCACAGCTGATATTTCCGTGTATAGGTTCTCTGGCTGAGTCCAGTCCAGGTACATATGAAGTCTTGGGACGACCTATCAGTCTCAACATGAACAACATGTTCCAGCTCTGCAACGTTCCCTCGTCAGTATTTCTAGCTGAAGTTACCGCATACAGCACGGCGGATGAGTGGTACACCGTGCTTGTCGAGATGCAGATGTCGACACTCGTTTTTCAGCACAACGATATGATATCATCAGAAGACGACTGCAGAACAAAATATATCACCCGGAAGCTCTTTCACAGACTTGCCAGGCAGAACGGACTCACCAAATTCGGATTTTCTGACGATGACTGGTCCGCCTCTTCTGAGCAGTCTAATGCGACACTGTCGTCACCAGACAACTCGGGGTCATTCCGTCTTTGGTCAGACGACTTCAGACCAGTGAATGTACTCATCAAGGATGATAGCGATGTCGTCGGCGTAATAGATTGGGAGTTTGCCCACGTTGGTCCATCACAGTACACGCTGGATCCATCCTGGTGGTTATTACTTGAGGTGCCTGAGATGTGGGATGACGGCATTGAAGACTGGGCGAGTACCTATGAACAAAGACTTGAGACCTGGCTGTCCGCTGTGGAAGGAGTTGAGAAAGAGACCAGCTCAGACTTGCCGCTTTCAGCGTATATGAGGGAGAGTTGGGCTTATGGTCGATTTTGGCTGAACTATGCTGCTCGCAAGAGCTGGTCCTTTGATGCTATCTATTGGAAATATCTGGACAAAAGGTTCTTTCGGAAGAGAGAACAAGACACTCCTGTAGAGGAACTCTGGAAGGCCAGAGTAGGGCTGTTGACTGAAGCGTGGAAGAATTGAAGGAGCGAGTGTTGGTGGACTGGGACGCTGGTAAGGCAAGACAGCACTTATCTCTCTTTCTAGTTACATAATTCAAGGCTTTTATCCCATCTGAGGCAGTTATCCTACGAAAAACTGGCGGAGTATTGGCAATCTTCGCTTTTGGCCCTAACTGTTGGTGATGAGGGTTGAAAGACTTCTGCATCCATAATCACTACCCTACGTAGTTAACATCCTCCAATGAGGCTACAGACTAATTATTGCGCCATTTGTCCGTTTGAAGCACTGGACCTATAGCCTGTCTATTTGATTAACTGCAAATGCGCTAGCCAGTTCGTCCTATCTCTCATTGCTGAGTGAATACGTCATGTGGGTGTTCACTACTTCCTGTTGGTGACAGTGTTGAAAGGGCTCTGGGAAATGACGTGGAAGCTACTGGCGCATGCACGTGCTTCTTAGTATCAGCTCGGTGGGTCGGGCTCCTGCTGCCTAAATATTTAAGGCGCTCAACCGACAAACCCTTCTCCCAATAGTACCATACTTTTCATTTTATGCATCAAATAAACGCTTTTGAAGCCAAGGCAATTAGGTATAGACGAAGATGGGTATATTTACTTGTCTACCCCTATAGAAGGTACCCAAATACTAAAACACGCACCGCTAAACATCGACGAGACTCGGGCTCCGGAGACCCTATTCCTTGATATATCGGTACAAAGAGTCTTGGCCAGGACAGGCCTCGACCCCGTTGAGCCCTGGGCCACCTCGTACGTTAACGCCGTTCGCGACGGAAGGCTCGGAGATGCAATATGGGCCCGCTATCACATGTTCGGCACTATCGTCGACGGCCTTGTTGAAGGCTCAAACCAAACAGTGATGGAAGCGCTGGAAGAATCCGCTATGGAGTATAAAGCAACTGTACCAGACGCCTATAGACACGCCTTGTCAGTGTACGCCAACACGAGTAACAACGATAAACATCGCGACGTCCTTGATCTCCTTTCAGCGGTTGATCTGAAGGACGTCAGTCATCTTGAGGAACGAGCGACATTTGGCATCAAATGCGATATTGAACGTAATGAGGCGTACCACTATAATTGCCTACGCCTTATCGAGCTCATGTCGACTAGCAGAGCATATATTGGTGCTCATGATAGAACAACCTTTCGCTATGGAAATTGTCACTTGAGAGTTGGTACTCTGACACATGCCCCTGACATCACCTATTGGACTGCTCATTCTGTGGCGGAGCTCATTGAAGGGGATTGCACAAGAGAATGTTGTAATCATCAGCTGAAGACATCGGGATACTCACCAGCGAATCGCAGCCACCGTAAGGTGTGTCTCAGCAGCAAAGTATGGGGTTGCTCTTAGGAAGGTTCACCGGTGTTGTTCATAGCTGCTTCGATAGAGGACTGAAGCCTATTGTGGGCCGTCTCAAGAGATACTATAGGCTCTATCAATATAAATGATAAATTGCAAAGGTCCAAGTCGATCAAACATTCTTAAACCACAATTCTCTATGACATTGGCAGTTAGTTGTTAAATTCTCCAATCCATGATAATCATCACGCAACCTGACGGTCATGTAATTGTATCATAAAGCTTATTATGTATGCGTCATTCGCAGTCGAGATTTGAGGCTAAGAGACTAAATCTGTGTAGGAAAACTCCAGTAGAGACACGATCAACTTATACACAGGGTTGGAAATTAGTTTAGTTTAGTAATACTGAAAAAAGAAAATACTAATAGTATATCAATACTAAAAAAAATTAATATTGGTATACTAATACTAAGAAATTTTTAGTATACTAAAAATACTAAAATACTAATTAGTATTTTAGAAAACCCTGCTTATACATCCATCTCTTGTCAGTAGAGAGTTTAGAAATTCCGCTTCGATCAAGTCCATTGACAAGTTAAAGCAGATATGGGCCTCAGAGCCCGCGGATGGATGAGTATGGCATCATATAGCCGATATCAAACCCGGCGCCATTGACAGTCACAAGTGGCTTCAACCTTGGTTTCATCAGCTTGCCTTGTGAAGCTAAAGGCGCCGAGTACCGTAGGATCTGAAATAGAAAGAAGCAGGCATATCGCAGCACCTGCAACTCGCTTGGGCGTGCAACAGCATAACACAGCACTACTGACTGGTATGAGCCTTTTTGTTCTACCGCCGCAAAAGGAAATTTGACTCCGCTGAAATTTCTGATTCCTGTCATTCTAGTCTCCACGCTGTAACCCTTTGTCAATCATTGTGTCTACCATCCTTTCTGGCTCACTTAAGGTTTGACTACTCCCCGAGCACTTTCATACAGGCTCGCCATGGAGAAGAAAGAGCGCATCTTCTTGCCGACCAGTGTCAATCCTACCGCACAAAAATTCATGCTCTGTACTGATTTCGAGGAGGAGAAATTCGAAGGCCTTGTGACTCTCAAGTGAGGCCCTCCAGCCAACAGCGCCGCGTCGGATGTTTCTGAAGCGTCGACGAATTTATTCACAGTTGCACCGTAATTGAGACCTATTCATACCTTGAATTACATTACAAGTCAATCTAGGTAAACGACGCGAGCGTCAGGTTCCAGGGTGATTCCTCGGGCGTTCTGGACCCTGTTAGGTAGGTCTGAAAGGGAACCGCTAACTACTGCAACCCACATTCGTTGACGGACTGGCAAAGTTACAACGAGGCGCACGAGACTGTAAAATTCGAAATACCCCAAGAGATTAAGCCAGAGGATCACAACGAACTTACAATCGTCCTTGAATACACCGGCAAGTTTCGCAGCGACTTGACCGGGCTCTATCAGGCCAGCTATGAGACAGATGATGGCGTGAAGCACCGCATTGCGGCCACAGCCATGGAGCCAACATACGCGAGGGAGGTAAGCATCTCTCGGCCTTTGATACGCAATCTCTGAGCCATGACTGACTTCTCTTGGGTTTTCCCCTGTTTTGATGAACCTAGCATGAAAGCCGAGTTTACCCTCTATCGTGGTAGATGCATCCTTTGTTGCCGTCTCGAATATGTCAGTGAAACTGACTGTAGACACGGAGCATTCGACTCATAAGATTTTGACGTTTGAGAAGAGCGTTCCCATGTCAACATACGTGAGTGCCAATCTTACAAAGTGCCAAACACGTCGCCGAAATTTGAAAGCATCTCGGTCTAGTGGCTGGACCCTTGGCCTAGGTGGAATGCACAAACAGCGGGATCCTCATGTCTGTCTTTTGTCCTCTTCTCAGTGAAGGAGAGTCTACCTTCGCAGCGGACCTTGCAGCCAAAGCCCTGCAGCTTTTCGAAGACTGCTTTGAGCTGCCCTACCCGCTCCCAAAACCCGATTTGATCGGGGTTCCCTAATTTTCCACGGGCGCGATGGAGAACTGGGGAGCTATCATTTTCAGGACCACGAATCTTTTGCTCGATCCAGAAGACTCGGCTCTGGATACCAAGCAGAGTATCGCAGAGGTTATCCTTCATGAGATCTCTCACATGTGGTTCGGTAACCTGGTTACAATGAGATACTGGGATGGGCTGTGGCTGAAAGAAGGTTTCGCTACATTGATGTCCTGGTACGCTGTGGACAAGATCTTTCCAACCTGGAATTTCTGGGATTCCTACGTTGCCAACACCCTTCAGAAAGCGCTCAGCCTTGACTCCCTTACCAGCAGCCATCCAGTTGAGCTTTTCATCGCAGACCCAACCGATGCGAAACAGATCTATGACGAGATCTCCTATCAAAAGGGCTCATGTATCCTCAGGATGGTTCTGAACAACCTTGGCGAGGAGAAATTTCTCGACGGCCTGAAGCTGTGTCTTCGGCATTACCAATTCCAGTGTACCGAGTCGGATGACCCTTGGGAGGCCTGTGAAGACGTCACCGCCGGATATATAGCAGCGAGCATGAGGGTCTGGACCAAACATCCTAGCTCACCTGTTCTCGAGTCTCTGAATCTCATGACGGGAGTGGCAATGTCACGGGTCTTCAACTCTTCCCGCAACGCTTCTTGAAGAGCGGTGTGGCAAAGCAAGAGGATGCGCCATCTGATACAATCTTTCCACTCGGATTTGCAGTCTGGCATAGACGTGATATCGAGACAGTTGACACGAACACGAGGGAGTTGATTCTTCCTTCCTCTGACGATCTATTCAAAGTCAACGTGGACCATGGCGGCTTTTTTCCGCACCTCTTACTCACACGGCCTACTCACGCGTCTCCTCAAGGAGGCATCAAAACGCAATCTCAGCCTGCGCGACTGTATCGGACTATCGTGTAATCTCGAAGCTTTCGTTGCTGGACGAATGGACAAGAAAAGCGAACTGCTCGACCTCAACGTAAAGTTGGCTAAACTGGACTCATTCTATGTATGGGAGACGATTGACCGCAATCTCACGCCCATTCATTCTGTCTACAAGTTTCACGGGCCTGAGCTGAGTGAGGGTCTTTGAAAACTGGCGAGCGACATGATCGACCCTAAGGCTGAGGAGCTTGGCTGGACTATCTCGAAAGATGATGACGAGAATCTCGTCACGTTCATAACACCAAAGTTCAGCGGTGCGGGCCTCGCAGAAAACCCCAAGTAAGTTGAATGTCCCACTAGTCTTGCAGTCTGCTGACAGTTTCCATGTAGAGTCATCTCAGCCACAAAGGAACCTTATTGGAAACGTATGGCTGGCCACGAGAATGTAATCCCAGGATCCCTACGGTGGAAGGTCTTTGGAATCGTCGCAGCCCACGGCGGCCTCGAAGAACTTGAAGCTCTCGTTGATCTGTGGAAAAACTCATTCAATGAGGGCGAGCAGTATCCTGCCTTGGAGTGTCTCGGACGGTCGACCAATGCTGAGCTCGTTAAGTGGGCTCTCAGCTACCTACTTACCGACGCCGTCAAGAACCACGGCGTGAGTTGAGATAAGGAGAGGTGAAGCTAACTGGAGTCCAGATGTTCTACCTCACTTGGCTGGCTGGCGGAACGGCTCAAGGATCGATTGAGCTTTGGGAGTGGGCTCAGGAGAATTTGGAGAGGATTGAGAAAGAGGTTCTGGTTGACATCGCGTCTTTGTTCCTTGGGACTGCACTCGAGGGTCTGCATACCCAGGAGCAGATTGAGGATGTCAAAGCGTTTTTTTGCCGGGCGCGATACGAAAAGTCACCATATGGTCCTTGACCAGAACTTGGAGGGCATGGAGAATCGGAGATCAAAAGCTGAACGTGACATCTCTGATGTCCGATGATGGTTAAAGGGTCATGGGTATCTGTAAGCTAAGTTCGGAAGCGAGCAAGTGCAGACAAATGGCGGCTAAATTGCCACTTGTCCATCAATATATCTGAGTTAATTGATCTCATCTTCACCAGTAATAGCATTTGTGACTTTTCAGTCTGTCACTTCATGTCTTTCTGTATCAGAAGCAAGAAAGTGGTGTAACACAGAGTAGAGTTGTAACATTCACTTTGCCGTGAATCCACCACGCCAGGATGCGAGCACACTTCTTAGGTGACTCTGTAGTGAACGCGCGTACCTGCTCAATCAACGAAGGCCAAGTCGTCCTGTTTTTTAAGCAATAATCATGAGGCATCAGTTGGCAATCCGGTGAATTGGCCAGTGTTTGGGGTGGCATTTAAGCACGGGCCGTCAAGCACTGTCAGGCACTGCAGGCTACCGACAAACATACACGCGTTTATCACAGAGCAAATGGGAGAGAAGGCTGCTGCATCTCTATGACATCATTCACTGCCGCGCTGCCTGCTTCTTTCTTTCCTCCTTCTTCAAAATCTCAACGGCAACTTCTTATCTCTGCATCTTCACACCAAACCACAGAGAGCCTCAACAATCGAACCGAAGGCTCGCAACGATGGCGCCCCAACCTCATTCCGTTCTTATGCATTTGCTGCAGTCCGGAGAGTACAGCGACTTCAAGATGATCTGCAAGGATCGCGAGTTCAAGCTTCACCAGATGATTGTCTGCCCTCAGTCGCCTGTCATCAGCGCGGCGCTCAACGGCGGCTTTGAGGTACGTGCAAAAGCCCACAACCGCCAGCTCTCGCTAACACTGTGAGCAGGAAACAACTTCGAAGGTCATTACAGTCAATGAGTTCAGTGTCCGCACCGTTCAGTACATGGTGGCTTTTCTCTACGGCGCAGACTACAGACTCGCACCCGAACCCGAGAGAAAGCCGGCGCAGCACGATCAGGGCGAGAAGAGGGAGGAGGGCGAGATCGTTAGCGGCGACGACGAACTGTCCAAAGCCCTTCCTCCAGCGTCACAGAAGATTGCAACCCAGACTGTCTACCAGATCGTATCCCACCTTCGCGTCAACGCCATCGCTGACTACTACGGTATCGCGAAGTTGGCAAAGCTTTCGACTAGCAAGATCGAGAACATTCTCAAGAAGGAGATGGACTTTCACATCATTCCCCAGGTCATCGCCGAGATGTCTACCGCAAACAGAGACTTCGAGATCCGCTCTGTCATCGCGACGGCTACCGCCCGGTATATCGCGGAACTCGCCTCGACGCAAGCTCTTCGAACCATCGACCTCGAACACCAACTCACGATCGAGATCCTTGAAGCCTGTGGTCAGAGAATCCAGAAGCTTATGGAACACTTCAGCACAGTTCAGAACCAACACGAAGAGGTTGTGCGCAAACTAAATGGAGACCGGGATGTCACTGCCGCAAAGGTCAGAGCCATCATGCAGCAATTGAAGAACACCCCGAAATGTCGCAATTGCAAGAAGGACTTTATGTGCTTCATTGATGAACCCGCCAACGTCCTTGCTGAGACGTCTCGCTACATCCTTCGCTGCCGAGCCTGTCAGTATCGCCATCCATGATGTGAGTCTCAAGAGACCCTTGGTCCCTATCGCAATGGGGAAGAGATGGGTAACAGAATGAACCAGCTCAGTTCTATGCCCGGCCAGTGTCAGGCTTGATGAAAGACTCAAGGTGTTCTAGGGAGGCGATGATGAAGTCTCGGGATTGGTATTCGATGTCGTGGTATGGGTTGCAGTGTGCAAGCCTGTAGTTAGAGCAATGTGAAGACTCTTTCTCATTGACAAGTAATTGTACGCACGTGAGATCAATGACCTACTACTTGAAACTGACTTGCTAGTTTGTATTTGTGATGAGACGTCGAAGTCGCAAGTAACCAGCGCAATATGAATGCTATCTCATTTGCCAGTATGAGGATCACCACGATCCCTCTAGGAGCTAGCCCATCTGGCAGTACAGCGCATCTTTTGGAATAAAAATACAAAGCTCACGTTTCAAGGACATTCCCAACTTCAAAAACACTGTGATGTTCACCTCTTATGTTCCCGGGTAAATTCGGAACATTTTCGATGCCCAGAAGGGATTGGGCAGTGCAAGAGAGCGGTGTCACACGTTGGCACGGTATTTTAGGTGATAACGCGACTGGTCCGAGTAGGGTCCATCCTGGTTCGATCCCACTAACCAAGTCATAGCTGATGGTTCAATTAGTAAACCTCCGTTTAATTACGGAGAGCTGAAATCTTGATAATTTCTTACGATTTTTAGACTCGTGTTACAGGACTCCTGGTGCATGGAGGTAAAGCGATAACAAGCTGATCGTCGGAGCTGAAAGAGCGCGCTCGACTTCATTCCTTCGTCACATTCCTTTTACCCCCGCTCTCGCCTCGCCCAATTAAGCCCATCGCGCGCCGAATGTTCATTCGCAGATTTATAGACTCAAACGATGCAGACACCAAAAAGTTGGGATGTTTTACCCGCCTTCTCAATTGGCAACTTTTTTCAATCTGGGCAAATCTGGCCCAGGAGTAGAATCTACGCTCCACTCGACACTGACAGGCGAGAGATCCGGCTAGCATCCATAGTACCTGGAAGATGGTCTGAAGATGTCTACTGCAACCTTGAGGTTGTGTCCCTCGATGATACTCCTACATACGAGGCCTTATCATATACCTGGGGGGACCCATTAGACGAGACTCCCATCCTCCTCAACGGCGTGATGTTTCTCGTCACGAAGAACTTGCATTGCGCACTTCGAAGACTCCGACATTCTGATGAGGCACGGCATATTTGGATCGATGCTCTTTGCATCAATCAGTCAAATAGTAAGCCATCTTTGGGCCCCCCAGATCCCAGAAATTTATATCTCTCTTTCATAATCGAATGGTGCTAACGTCTGCACAGAGCCTGAGAAGACCAGACAAATCGAATTGATGAAGGATATATATTCAGGAGCTCACGAGGTCCAAGTTTACTTTGGTGAGAGTGGTGTATTAGACACAATTAGCTCAGAAGAGCAATCAACATGGACAGATCCCCCACGATCATATTGGTTTGGGGATGACAGAGATCGTTCGATCTTGAATGACTTCGGCAACTTCCAAACTATGACCGACAACCAGCTTTCACGACTCAGCCCGACTGCACGCCTAAGGCAGGCCATCTCTAGCGCATACACTATCCTAATCCTCCTAGCTCGAGGCAGATGTCTTGACAATTTCTTTCTAGAGCGTACCAATCCGCAAGTTTGGGCGGAGACGCTTGCGGTGCTCCACCAACTCGCAAGTAGTCCTTGGTGGAGGCGAGTTTGGGTTGTTGAGGAGGTTATACTATGCCGCAGCGCGACGACAATCTATGGCGAGGTAGTGGCGCCTCTAGACAGCGTCGAAAGAGGCGGCTCTATGATTCCTATACACATTGAGAGATGCTGTCGGGACTTTTATCAAGGTCTTTCAGGCGATCTTCAGTCACACTTGCTGGCCATATCACAACATACTGCTGCGCTGGAAGGTCTACGACATGAATGGGAGTTGTATGCGGATAAAGAAGCCCAGCGCCTCCAGAGATTTCTGGGAATGACGCGTACAAGGGGAGCCTACGATGCTCGTGATAAGATATATTCAATTCTCGGCCTCACCAGAGACTGCTCTGAGCGACTTTCCATCCGACCTGATTACTCGATACCTGTATCACAGGTTTATACCCAAACGGCCTTCAAGATCATACGTCACACAAACTCATTAGAGATTCTGCTCACCACAGAGAAGAAAAGGACGGACTCGGAAATTCCCACTTGGTGTCCCGATTGGAGCTGCTCGAGTCATGGCGAGGAGAATGATCTATGGGTGCATTCAAGGTCCTGGAAGTTCAATGCTGGCCCGATAGATGGGACAGTAGCAAATCTTTGCCATGGACGAGTCCTCGCTGTTGAAGGCGTCCACATCGACATCGTTTCTAAAACGACATTTGCTCTCTCGCAAGACGCGCCGTTGGGTCCCCGACTGGACGAGTTCGCTGAGATGGTCGGTCATGACTCAGAGCTCCAAGCTCACTATGTCACTGGCGGCACAGTCAAACAAGCATTCTGTCGCACGATGCTGAATGAAGCTCTGGAGACAGAACCGAATAAATATGAGCGACTAACTGAAGACGACGAAATTTTCTTCTCTTTATGGTGTAGGAGGACAAGAGATGGGTCTGGATTACGTTTGAATCCAGGTGACTTCCCTGGGTTGGACCCAGTCGCACAGAGAGAGGCTATTTCTATCATCCAGGCACGGTTGAGGCTTATTAGTCGATCTTTTTGGCTCCCAAATGATAACAGAGCCTTTTTTGTGACGGACCGAGGATACATGGGATTTGGACCGCCAGACATGAGGCAGGGTGACTTGGTGGCCATCTTGTTGGGAAGCAAGATGCCCTTGATTCTCCGGCAGGCGCCAGTAAGCGATGCGACTCACGATGCGACGTACTATACAGTTGTTGGGTATTCTTATCTGTATGGAGTAATGAATGGTGAAGCAGTGGAAGGAAATGTTAGTATGTGTGATATTAAGCTTATTTAGATTTTAATAATTATTAATTAATGCTTTAATAATAGTAATAATATTAATTATAAAGATAATTTAAAGATAAGTTAATATAGATATAAAACTATTTTCTTTATATTTTCTTTACCTATAATTAGGTATATAAGTTATTTAATGCCTTCAAATGTTAACTTTTTAATAAGCTGCCTACTTATCTCTTATCTCCCTCTAACTACTTACTATTTACTATAGGTACGTACTAATTAAGCTAACCTCTACGACTTGCAATTGCTTCCCGCTTCTATGAGCGATGTCTTATCAGTCATATTCTAGCCATAAGATAAGAAGCTTCACTATGATTCGCTTTAGACGCCTGCGCACATAAACGTCTCTTGCTGTCAATTTCTGTACTTACTCTACTTATTTCAGCACACATATGCATCTCATCATGAAGCCGATTCGCCCCAAAAGTATTAAGTATCAGCGATCATCTGTCGCATGCACATCATGCCGTCAAAAGCGCATTAAAGTAAGCATTTCTATTGCCGTTTGCATGTCCTTGCAGCCTAATTTGGAGTTTGCTAGTGCGACGGGACCGAACCGTCGTGCAGTTCATGCCTGGCAAAGAACATTGTCTGCCAATATCTCCATAGTGAGAATAAGCGCAGGTATGACTCTAAGTATCCATTCTCTCATTTAGCCCTCAACTACCTGTTGTTGATATAAATGACATACGATCTAACAGAAGGTTCTAGACCGCCAAGTAAAAAGCTTGTTGAGACGTTACAGCTTCGGATCAAGATTTTGGAGGATCGACTTGTTGCACTAGGTCAATCAATTCCTGCTGCCGTCACCGAGTCTGCTCAAAATGATGGGGCCGCTGGAGACCCGCCAAATATGGAGAAAGTTCAAGCGGATGAAACCGAAGCTTTGCTTCAGCAAATCACGGAAAAGACAGGTTCGCTTGCAATCGACGATGATGGCGAGCTACGGTATTTTAGCTCAGTGAGCAATTTCAACTTGGTTCAAAAGGTGGCATCCAACATAGCCGAACGAGGCAAGCCAGAAGTCCGTTTAAGCCAGGTAGTCACATTACCACTGGAACTACAAGAGCACCTTCTCGAGCTCTATTTCTGCTGGCAAAATCCGTGGGTATACATCGTTGAAAAGACTGTCTTCATGCGGGATTTCTATGATAATATCGCTACAGAACATTGTACGCCTTTACTCCTCTGGGCGATATACTCCGTGGCTGCACGATACTCGGACCGTACGTGCCTACGAACAGATCCTGATGACCCTTCAACGGCAGGCGTCGAATTTGCGGTGCATGCCAAGGACCTTCTACGGCATGAGTGTGAGATCACGACGATTTCTGCGGTTCAAGCCGCTGCACTCCTCTCAATACAATGTATGGCGGAGAACAAAGAACCAGCTGGCTGGCTTTACATAGGTATGATGTTCTTGTCTGGCCCCAAGCACTTTTATTCAACTGACCTTTGACTTTGATGCAGGCATGGCAACTCGTATGGCGTTTAATATTGGCCTCAATATTGACTGCACCAACTTGGTTGAATCTGGTGTTATCTCCAAGGAGGCTGCAAATATTCGTCAAGTTGTGTGGTCTGGTTGCTGGATTCTTGATAAGTATAGTTGCGAATTTCCTCTTTATCTATTTCAAGGCATTGACCGTTTCGCAGACTCTTTGTCTTCGGATTGGGGCGCTCTGGTACAGTTGCTAATCACTATGTGACATGTCCAAAACTGAGCACCCTTGATCTTGCCGAATTCGAGCCCTGGGTCACTCCAGCGGACGCACAAAAGCATGTGCGGGAGTCCTTTTCAAGGATTCCGTCAACTGCGAACTACATGTCCGATCATCTAAGCTTGGCTGTCGCGACGTTAGATATCATGTAAGTTTTGAGCACATTAGTACTGAAAGGTTGCATAATAACCCTGAGTGAAACGGCTGCAGCTATGCTCCGAAAAGCACCTTATCTACCTCTGAAATGCATGATCTTATCTCAAAAACGGATATTGAGATGAAGACATGCTGGGCACTTCTCCCATCCTTCCTCCGGTTGCCCACTACCTCTAAAAAAGCAGCATTGCCGCATGTATACCAATTACAGTATGGCCAGCAGGACATACATCACTTCAATTTTACTAATTATGTGTAGCATGCAGTATCACGTTGCACAGATCTTGCTTCATAGACCATTTATAAGTAACAGAAAACGATCACTGGGCGATACTTCATCAGACCCATGTCGCCACATGGAGATATGTCGCGCCTCAGCCAATGAAATAATAACAATACTTCGCACCTATAAACACCATTACACATTAGTAAGTTACCTTGTTACTTTTGTGCTAATAGTAAATATCCTACTGACGAGTGCAAAGCGCCATATTGTCGTAGGGACTGTCTGTCACACGTTTACGGCAGCAACTATCCATCTTATGGACGCCGTCTCTGACAACCCTTTTACTCGACGAAGAGGAAACTCAAAGCTTAGAGTTTGCGTATCGGCTCTACAGGAAATGGGCACCTTGTGGACTTGGAGCTTTAGAGCATGTCGAGCAATCCAATTACTTGCAGCATCGTGGGCTACGCATGATCTTGGTTTGAATGGTTCGGAAGCTGAAACGTCACGAGCTGGGGAGGGAGCTTCGCAAGGAAACGCCCAACCCTCAAATCAGTTCAGTCCACAAGAGGCTTCTAATGTTGAATTTGACAACCTCCAGTGGCTGCTGACTGATCAAACCTTTATGAATGATATGTTTGGGGCGGAGACTATGTCTTCGCTCGCAGACTTATACGACCTTGACCCTTGGCTGGCAAAGGATCCCAAAATGATATAAGGTTTATATTGAAGATACTCTGTAGAGTTTATAATTCTACTATTTAATGCAGTTTTGAAATGTTTTATCATTAGTATTATGTTCAGAAATAAATAGATTTTGAGTCAATTAGTAGATAGTTTTCTGCTTGAATATACACCGACAAACCGGTGAAACGCCGCTTCCTCAAAAAGTAATACATAACAGACGGCGTATAGAAATTCTATAGTGCTCCACGGTAAGAGCACTAACTGTATCTAAATACGCACCTCAAATGGGGCATTTCCCCTCGTATCAAACCATTCCCAAGTCTTCTGCGCGATATTATTAGGATTTATCACCTTGTCCTCTAGAGATACAAAGCCTGCGACATTGATGACACCGATATGAACTCCATGTGGCCCATATGTCATGGACAGACTTTTAACCAGATTGCGCTGGGCTGCTTTTGCAAGAGACAAGGCAAAAAGTTCCGGCATTGGTTCAACAGGCAGCATCGAACTCGTCACAATAAAAGCCGGTTTAAAATATGGTTTCATCTCTGCAAGATCTAGAAGGTGAGGCATCAGTCGCTTTGCCACAATGTATAGGGCCGACACACAGATCTGGAAATCATCAGCGATTCGCCTTGCTAACTTATCCTAGGGACCCTTACCTTGAAGTCATATTCGAGATCTTCAACACGATATGTGAAAAAGGATGACTTTTGAACTCGTGCGGCGTTGTAGAAAACGCACTCGATATTGCCCAATGCTTGCTCAATGCGAGTGATAGTAGAATGGAGCGCCTCTGTGTCGGTGATATCCAGAGCATACGTCCGTACATCGACTCCGTGGCCCGTTGCCTCGAGGATGGCCGCTTTCTCAATATCAAGCTGCTCAGGTCGTCGGGCGATTAGAGCGACGTTTTGATAGCGCTTGGCAGCGAAAAGAGCCGTGACTGAACGGCCAATTCCGGGACCGGAGCCGATACACAGTAAGACTGGCTTAGAGGAAAGCATTCTGAATGGCTCAAGAACGGTATACAATCCATAGATTTTTCTCTGTCAGCTGGAATTGGCTCCGCTTATATAGCTGAAAGTTTGAATATTTCGACCAGATTCTAGCGTTAAACTTCCAGGCCATCCGTCATTATCCAACCAATATTCATGATTTGGGCTCGAATGAAATGACATAATGACGTTTGTCTGACACGGTGACACCTCATTCATTGTTCTTCTATCACACCCCATGTGCCTGCGTTTCATTGGGCCCAACTGGCAGTGGACTTTCTTCATTGTCTGCGTTGCTGTTTATGGGTAAGTTTCCATCGGGCTGTCCTAGTCTTGTGATGAAAGAATAAAGTACAACGCATAATTCGACCGATAAATGCGAAAGTCGTATATTCTGAGTCGAAACGCTTATAAATAGTATACCAAATCGTGTAAATTGAGAAAACGGATATGCGATTAAAATTATAACGAAAGGTAATTAACCAGATTAGAATTTACAGGCTTCTTGTTTCCATCGATATATTGAAGCGTGTATGGTTGAGCTACGCTCTTGCTTTCCTGTAGAAAGTCGTTAAAGAGTTCCAAATACAAGAAATTACTGTCAGTATTTGGCTTGTTGTTATGTCCTGTCGTGGCTATTGCATACCGCCGAATGCCAAAAAGCAGATCATTTCTCAATACCTACCGGAGTCAAGAAAGGACCCGTAATTTTATGGTTACTGCCTATCCGGAGCTTATCAGTTAAAGATAGGATAAAGTCCGTCCCGGGTAGTTCTTATCCTCCGCATGTTCAAAGTGCGGGGCAGACACACTCAGTAGTACGGGTAAGCTGGTATGATTATTGGACACTAAGAAGCAAGGTTGCAGTTTGTAAGCTGGTGTCCAATTAAGTGGCGTGTGATTCTAATAGCGAGTTAGGCTTATGGTGGTTGAGTGATTTGATCCCTAACACCCAGGTCGGAGATAGGAAACCTATCTATCTAGCTGTGGTGAGGATTGGGTCTAGCTACCTACCGAAGCTGATACAACGCTAGAATGGGTAGTATATAGATATGATGATATAGATAGGAAATAACTTGATATTGAAGAAGTCTAGATTATAAAAGTCACCATTACATCTGACTTATTGGTACTCTTACCAACACCAAATTCACCTCAAGTCTCTGAAAAAACCCGAATCTCTCAAACACTGAATACTTATCACCTCAAAATGGTTCAATTTACATTGACCGAAAGCCAGCAGCTCTTGCGAGCTAAGGCTGCAAAAATCGCCAAGGAGGTCCTAGGGTCTGCCTATGCCGCCTACTCCAAGTTCCCTGATCAGATTGATCGCTTTCGCGCCACCCGCCCTTTCTACTCCAAGCTGGTGCAAGCAGGTTTGCTCAAGGCCTTGATTCCAAAGGCTGATGGCGGAGATGCAAGTGGTCTCTTGGAATCTGCTTTCATCCTCGAAGAGCTCTATGCTGTCGACTCGAGCATTACAATTCACCTGGTTGGTACTGCCCTTGGCTTGCTTCCTCTTCTCATTGGCGGCACGCCTGAGCAAAAGGCACGATTTTTGACACCCTTCATCTCGGGGGACGGCGATTATCTTGCAAGTTTGACTCATTCGGAGCCTGGTGGTACGGCCAATCATCTCGAACAGGGTGGCAAAGGCCTAGGTGTTACTGCTAGGAAGGAAGGAGATTTCTACGTTGTCAGTGGTGAAAAGGTAAGAACCGGTGTTGCTCTCTATGTACCGTGTTACTAACTCTATGATAGCGCTGGACCACCAACAGTGCTGGCTGGGATGCCAAAGGTGCAACCCTTTCTTGCCTCTGTGTTCGATACTCCGAGGACGGCGGCCCTGAGAAGGCTGACGTCGACCCATCCTCCACCTTGATGGTGCTGCTTGTGACTCGAGAAGTGGTAGCTCAGAACCCACCTGAAGCCTACCAGATGCTCGAAGAACCAAATCTCATGGGACATATCGCCGTCACCGGCCCTCAAACACGATACAACAACTTCAAAGTTCCCGTTGATCACGTCTTGTTTGCTCCTGGTACAGGTGCGAAGCAAATCGAAGAGGCCTTTGGTATCACAGGAGCCATGGTTGGAGCTATGGCTGTCGGCACCATGCGCGCTGCTTTCGAAAAGGCGCTGGCGTTCGCCAAGAACGACTATAGAGGAGGCTCGGTACCCATCATCCAGAGGCAGAGTCCCGCTGACTTGCTCATCAATGCCAAGATGAGAATCGACTCGTCACGAGCGCTGGTGTGGAAGGCTCTAGACTCCTTGGACAATGGTCCTGGCGATTCTAAGGCTCGGTTTGAAGCCTGCCTGGAAGCAAAGATTCACAGCTCCGATTCGGCGATCCAATGCGTGTACGAATGCATGCAGGTAGTCGGCATGTAAGTTCTTAGCTTTTTACCCTGTTTCTGCATTGAGCTAACGCGCTTTAAGGACATCATATGCAAATGACACGGGCTTCCCTCGCCTTCTAGCTGATGCAGCTGTGTTTCCGCTTTTTGATGGAGGAAATATTGGCATCAGACGTCGTCAATTCCAGCGACTCATGTGCGAGGATAGTTATCAGCCTTGGGCAAATCTTTAGGTCATATGCTTTATGAGAAGGGAAGCTATCGTTTTTAAAGTCTTGAAAGTATCTAGAATGCCTATTTTCATAATAGATCGATCTACATTTCTCATTCTGAGGCCAATTTATGCTGCTATTGCCCTTGCTTTCATGCTGACACTCTTAGCTTAAATCCTTTCTTAAGTTCTATTTATTGCAGATTAAAATACCTCTAAGTATATTAAATATATTCTGTTCTCTATTATAGGACAGACGCAGAAAGTCAAGCTTATAGTAGTGATTATAGATATTAAGCTTAGGCATAAGATGCACCTAGTTAAGGCTACTGCTAGTAACTATAGTAATAAAACTACTGAACATGATACTATTAGCATTATGCAGATTCTGATAGTAAATACATATACTCCGGCGGATATAAGGCTTCCCATTGGCATAATAACACTATTACCTCTAGGCTGTGCCTCGGTTACATATCGATGATCTATGAGATTAAACGTGAGGCGGCTAGAATGATAGCCAATAATGCCAACAATATCATTACCACGGAAAAGATACCGGAAAGAGAAGGGTTCCTAGTCGTTGGCGGTACTATCATGTACAGATTGTCCGGTAAACCATAAAGGTAGTGGCTCGGGTACTGCCTATCCTAGACCTATGTCCCCAGAAAACACAATTTCTTATCTTTTACTGGCTGCCACTTCCCCAGGTTTTTGATCTTCGGAAGCATCAAGTCTCCTTATCTTTTTATCTTTCATTTAGGGGATTAAGTGTAGCATCTAGATCCAAGATACGACAAGCTAGTCATCAAGGATAAGTACTACCCGGAGGTGCAGATGGGGTAGTTATCAGCAGCCAATTAGAGGCAAACAGGTAAAGTTCAAAATTTACCCTATTCGGCATAGCTCCTGTCAACCGATAAGCGACATATCAGAGAGTGATAGTAGATGCGACTACACGTTAACGCCTTGTGGTAACGGAGAAAGTTTATCGCTACATATCCTGGGATATCTCGGTAAGTCAGATTGGAGAAGATGTAATGTAGTTATATAGAAATGTATAAATGTCCAATGGTCCTCCCAGACAAGTGATTATAAGCAATTGACCAAAATAGCAACATTCACCAAGAGAATCTTTTCATATTCAGTTCATGATGGAGTTTTCGTCGCCAATGCGTTTACCTGTTCGTATACTCAGCTTAGCTAGAGAGACCTCATTCTAACTTACACAGATTGTCATATTTGTGGCTCTCGGCAGTCTCAGCTATGGCTATGCATCCAGCATCATTGCTACGACACTCGGCCAGCCGACATTCCTGAGTTACTTCGCCTTGGATACACGATCAAACGCGAATGACCTCATGGGAGCTATCAACGGAATGTTTCAAGCCGGAGGTTTCCTTGGAACCTTGGGTTGCTATGCAATTGCTGACCACTTCGGCCGCCGCAAGGCCATTCTGGTTGCTGCACTCATTTCGACCTTCGGCGGAGCCCTCCAGGCTGGAAGTGTCGACATTGGCATGTTTATTGCTATGCGTTTTCTCACTGGTGTTGGTATCGGTATGTTGACAAACGAGAACATGGCGCGAAGCCGTGAAACTAATTCTTCGCAGGGGCTCTAGTTACCTTGGTCCCTCTTTATCAAAGTGAAATGTCGCCATCAAATATTCGCGGACTTTTGGTCGGCATCCATGGTGGCATGATCGGCACAGGATATGCTCTAGCAAGTTGGGTCGGCTTGGGATTCTACTTCGTGGAAGCGTCCGGTGCCCAATGGCGTATTCCTCTGGCCATTCAGTGTTTACCCTCACTATTACTTGCTATTGGCATTTTGATGCTGCGAGAAACCCCGCGTTGGCGTAAGTTCATCCCTTGTAAACAATACCTTCCAGTGCCTGACTTTGCGGAAGTCATTCTAGCAAACCGTATGGATGACGCTCGTGACTCATATAATTATTCTCGCCTCGGAGCTACAGGCGGTTCGACGTCCGATCAAGAAATTCACAATGCGGATTTCGAGACTCTCCGAAGACAAACTATCTGCGAGATTGAGCAACAAATTAGGTTTGTTGATCTTTTTAAGACTCCTTCAATGAGAAAAAGATGCATCACTGGCTTCCTCACCACGTTTGGTTGCCAGGCCACAGCAACTATTGTTATCAACAGTGAGTAACAATGGTCTATGGAAATTTGGGCCCGCTCACGTGCTAACGAGTCAGATTATGGACCCCTGCTGTATAAGAGCTTGGGTTTCAACGCCGTTCAACAACTTCTTATCCAGTGCGGTTGGATCTCCGTGGCTCCTTTCGGCAATTTCATAAATGCTTACCTTGTGGACCACATGGGACGAGTCAAGATGCTTCGTGAGTACTACGAATTACTGGATCCGGCCTTGGATATGGCTCTGAAGGGGAATTTGCTAAAACATCATAGTTACCGGCTTCGCGGGTTGCGTTCTTGCCCTTGTGGGAGAATGCATTACTATGTCCATTTTTGAGAAAACAAACCATCGTGGGGCTGCGTCAGGAGCTGTCTTTTTCCTCTTTCTTCACGTCACCATCTTCACTCTTTGCTGCGACGCTACGTCTTATGTCTATGCATCCGAGATCTTTCCCACGCCAGTTCGGGCAAAGGGCCTTTCGATTTCAGTCTCTGGTCTCTTTTTCGCTACCATTATTTTTACAACAGCTGCGCCTACGGCCTTTGCCAATATTGGTTGGAAGTTCTACCTGGTGTTTATCGGCCTAACGTCAATCATTATTGTGTATGCCTATTTCACATTTCCTGAGGTATGTTGTTGTGATCTTTGCTTTAGAGATAACAGCTCATCTGGTATTAGACATCTAAAATGTCTCTTGAAGATATTCAAGAGCTCTTTGGTGATCCAATTAATGCTACATCGACAGAATCTATTACTCAAGAAAGTATTAACCATTCTGCTAAAGATAAAAAGGAAAGTCTTAATATTAAAGAAAGTTCTATCTAGATTAAGATATTATAGTTATAAATT
>JAAQPF010000967.1:0-16469 GCA_013396165.1 Fusarium globosum
CCATGCAGCTGTGCCGCACAATGCATGCAGTGTCATAGATAAAGACCTCATAGGACGAGAATCCTTTTTTGCTCTCCCCCGCTTACCTGTAGTGCCAGTATCAGTTCTGCGGCCATGTCGTCTGTTAGCGCCTGTCTCAACGATGACTCGCTGGGGCCTGCTGTGGATGGCTGTAGAGGCAACTTTGACTTCACTGTCGCCTTTGAAGATGTCGCCTTTGTCATTGCACCAGCTACTGCCTTCATTTGCCTTGGGCTGTTACGTATCCTGGCACTTTGTCGTCGCCGTCGCCCAATTGTCGGCCCTTCGGCAGTTCAGTGGACGAAGCTGGTATGCGTCTCTAATGCATCACCCTGTCTTGAGTACAAGCGACTAACAAACTCTCTCTTCATCGTCGTATAGTCTCTTGCAATAGGGTTGGCCCTCTTGCAACTTGCACTTATCATTCTTGGGCGAAACTCGTCCCGGTTTGCTTCAGGACGTTCTTTGGCTGCTGCCTCCCTTGCTTTCATTGCAGCCCTGCTTCTTGTCCCACTGTCATGGATTGAGCATTCAAGAGCACCACGGCCTTCAACAATCGTCGCTGCCTACCTCTCCGTCACGTTATTATTTGATGTTGCTCGGACACGGACAGCATGGCTTCCAACTCCATTGGGGGTGGACCAGAATTATGCTTCTGTATTGACAACAGCCACCGCCCTCAAAGCTCTCATGATTTACCTGGAATCTCGACAGAAAGAGAAATGGCTTGGCTGGGACATGAAGCAGCATAGCCCTGAGGAGGCGAGCGGCATCTGGAATCTTGGCGTCTTCTTCTGGCTGAACACGCTGTTCATGAAAGGCTATCGTGTCATCCTGACGCTGGAGAGTCTATATCCCCTCGACAAAGCACTTGAAGCTGAAACACACCAACATCTTGTTGAGAAAGTTCGGAATAATCCATACAAGACTCAAAAGTATGGTCTAGCACGTTTACTGCTGCAGATCCTAGCGTTTCAGTTATTACCACCAATCATTCCCCGTGCAGCGCTCCTTGCTGCCAGTATGTGCCAACCTTTTCTCATCCACGCCCTCTTGCACTACCTGCAGAGCGAAGAACAAGACCAGAGCCATGGATATGGACTCATTGGCGCGACGGCTCTGACGTACGGGGCCATCGCGTTCTCAACAGCATTATACTGGTACTTCCAGGAGCGTTTCGTCATCATGGTTCGAGGCATTCTTGTGCTCGCTGTGTATGAGAAGACAACAGAGCTGAGGATGCCCGCCGACGGTGACTCTGGCGCCCTCACATTGATGAGCACCGACGTGGAGCGCATCACAAGAGGAATCCTCGACCTCCATGAATACTGGGCCAATACGATCCAGATCGCTCTGTCTTGCTGGCTACTTCAGCGAGAGCTCGGCGCTGCATTCGCTGCCTCTCTTGGCGTAGTCGCTGTGTCAACCCTGACAGCGTTTGGCATAGGTAAACTTCTTGGACCGCGCCAAAAAGAATGGATGGAGGCAATCGAAATGAGAGTTGGTGTCACAGCGTCCGCTATTTCGCAGATGAAGCTGGTTAAGATGTCAGGCATGACAAAGCCAATCCAGTCTTACGTGCAGAGACTGCGTGTGAGAGAGATTGAGATCGGTGGGCGTTGGCGTATGCTCCTTGCTGCAGCGGCTACTATCTCTCAGGTTCCCATGACCTTGTCTCCTGTTATCACATTTGCTGTGGCAACCAAGGCGCTCAACACTACCTCTATATTCGTCTCAATCTCATACCTCACCCTCCTCGCGTCGCCCCTGATGATACTGTTTCAGAAGATTCCACAGTTTCTCGGGGCGCTAACCTGCCTTCAACGGGTCCAGACGTATCTGGAACGTGAGCCAAGGTTTGAGTATCGCCATGTGGATAATGGCATTGTGTCAGCCGCGTCTATGACTTCGTCCTTTACTTCCATTGCCAGCACTAATGGCATTGGAATTGAGATGCAGACTCTAGAGGAGAAAGGCACTCCTCACGTCGTGATCAAGAACGGGAGCTTTGGGTGGCACGAGAACGTTGCTGTTCTCAAACATGTCAACATAACCATTCCAACATCACGTCTCACAGCTATTGTTGGTCCTGTTGCAAGCGGGAAATCCACCCTATGCAAAGCTATTCTCGGCGAAGTCCCCTTTGCGACAGGTTCTGTGGTTGTTCACCGATCCAGAGTCATTGGTTACTGCGATCAACAGCCGTTCTTAACGAACGCCACCATCCGCAACAACATCCTTGGTAATAGCTCATTTGATGACAAGCGATATAACTCCGTCATAAACGCTACCATGCTCGATTTAGACCTCGCAAATCTCCCCCAGGGCGATAGCACGATGATTGGAAGCAGTGGCATTGCCTTGAGTGGCGGACAACGACAACGAGTAGCAATTGCTAGGGCGCTATACCTTGTAGATGCTGAACTCCTAATCTTTGATGACGTCCTCAGCGGTTTAGATGCAAGGACATCGGATCATGTGTTCCGGCATGTCTTTGGACGAGATGGCATGCTTCGTCGTCGTGGGGCCACTGTTGTTCTGTGCACACACAACCCTCGGCACTTCCAAGCCGCGGACTATGCCATTAGAATCGGCAGTGATGGAAACGTGACTACAGAGAAGCCCTCTGGCGACGGTACACTTTCAAATACTGATCTAGGCTTCGCCTCAGAGCCAGCTTCGACTGAGGGACTTGCAAGTACAACAGACCCGACATCCTCCCAAGCATCACCAACTGTAGCCATGAACACAGAAGAAGCAGAGGCACGAAAGTTGGGTGACAGGAGCGTTTTTTCCTATTACATACGCACCATCGGCCTAATTCCCATTGCCGCCTTCGTTTTCGCTTGTGTATGCAACGGCTTCCTCAACAACTTTCCACGCATATGGCTCACTTTCTGGGCTGACGATGCGGCCCGACCACAAAGAGGATTGGCGCAAATACACTCTCAGGCCTACTATATCGGAATCTACGGAATGCTCCAAGTACTAGCTTTATTGTCTTTTATGGCTGCTGTCGTGCTAGTTTTAGGACCTTTTATCCGTCTCAGTGGGTCTGTACTGCACCAGAGGGCGTTGGAGACTGTTATCAACGCACCGTTGCAATTGTTGACAACATCGGATACTGGGACCATTACCAACTACTTTTCTCAAGATACAACTATCATTGACAATGAGCTCCCTATGGCTGTAGCCAACGTAGTGCTGGATATCTTTGGTGTTGTTGGAATGGGGGTTCTTATCGCGTCATCATCGCCGTGGCTAGGACTTACTTACCCGGCTATGATACTCATCCTATGGTTGATTCAACGGTTCTACCTCCGTACATCTCGGCAGCTGCGATTGTTGGGCCTCGAGGCCAAGAGTCCGTTATACACACATTTTCTAGATACGTCAAGAGGCATCGCCACCATTCGTGCGTTAGGCTGGACGGGAAAAAACATCAAGCACAATCATCGACTGCTGGACCAGTCCCAGAGGCCGATGTATCTACTGTCAATGGTACAGCGCTGGCTGTATTTGACCTTGAACGTAGTCGTTGCTGCTACGGCAACGGCTCTTGTAGGTTTGATAACTCAGCTTCGGTCCAGTTCAAGTCTTTCCGGTGCGTCACTTGTCACGCTGATGACGTTGAGTCAGTCGTTGAGCGACATTGTGCGGTTCTATGCTGCATTGGAGACTTCTATTGGAGCTGTAGCTCGTCTCAGGAATTTTACTACCAAGACTGGGACGGAAAGTGTTTTACATGGTGACGTAAAACTTGATCGGCAGTGGCCATCGAAAGGCGTCATTGAAGTACAAGGAGTTTGGGCGGCGTACAAGTATGTTTCTAGCTGAAGCTCTCTGAGAAGGCATTGAGAAACCTGACTTACAATTTAGATCCAGTGGAGGAGATGCTGAGGAATTCGCGCTGCAAGGAATTGATGTCTTCATCCGGGCTGGCGAAAGGATAGCCTTGTGCGGTCGTACAGGAAGGTTTGTCTCTCATTATCACATAGAATCTTGAGACATTCTCGCTAACTGAAGGTGCGTGGCAGCGGAAAGTCTTCTTTCATTCTCCTCCTACTCGCCCTGTTAGAACCTGTGCAAAAGGATAATGCCGAGTCCATGCTGTCCATTGACGGTGTCCCTCTCTCATCTATAAGTCCTCAGATACTCCGAGAAAGAATAATAACTGTACCCCAGGACCCAGTATTCTTGCCAATAGGCAGTACGGTTATGGAGAATCTAGATCCGCTGGGAGTAGCAATGCCAGAGCAGTGTCGTGAAGTTCTGCAAGCAACGGGCCTCTGGGATATGGTTGAATCACAGGGCGGGCTGTACAGTATTCTATCAGAATCTTCACTGAGTCAAGGCCAAAGGCAGGTCTTCAACATTGCTCGAGCAATACTTAAGCGAAAAACGAGTGGCAGCTCTGTACTCCTCTTGGATGAGTTCACCAGCTCAGTCGATGCTGACACGGAGCGAGACATGCTGGCGATAATCGAGAGGGAGTTTGCTGGTTGCACGATAGTTATGGTCGCTCACCGACTGCACATTGTGTCTGAATTTTGCGACAGGGTGCTTGTTTTGGATCACGGAAGGATTGTAGAGGACGGTGACCCTCGGACGCTGGCAAGGGTTGATGAATCGTGGTTTGCGAGTCTGTTAGCAGCTGGGGGATGAAGGCAGGTTTGACATACATAGGTTACTGATTACGAATCAGTAAACCCACCGTGTTTTTTGCCAATTGGAGGAGCGAGATCGTCGTGTCGGCAATTCGTTCAGCGGACTGTCGGACCGATAGTGACATCAACAGCATGTTTCTGAACTGGGAAGGTGGTGATGTTTTGCATCGAGGGTCTGTGCATAGGTACGCGTCCTCAATTTCCGTGGCCTACCTCCTAGCCCATCTACGGGAGGAAAGAAAACTCAGGACCTTGATCCTGAGTGACAAAAAAGATTTAGGTAAATTTCTTAGAGTACCTATACTAAGCTTAGGATATCTTTTGCTGAGTATATTTTGACACCCTCTTTTAAGGTCCGGTGTTTTCTTGGTCCCCGGGGCCCATTTCCTACACTCCTATGTGATTGCTCGGATGTCATTGACTATACGCCATACCCGGGTAGGCAGGCCCCTTAGGTTTTGCCTGTCAAGTCCATCTGCCGGCGCTATGACCCAGCTAGTCCTCGCTAGGTCGGAAGTTGGCCCTAGGACCCTTTTGAAGATGTCATGTGCAGCTAATGCAACTAATGGGACCTTGGCAATGGGGATTTACAAGACTTGCCGTAGATGTCAATCTTCTCAGCCTACTTCAAAGAAGAGAAGCTTCGTTTAAATCCACAAGGTCAGGCCATCTTGATACAGTCCCTAATTTGCGCAATATAGCGTCTCGATCAGCTGTCGTAATAGCGCAAAGTTTAAACCTATACAGTGCCATAACTTGAACCCCATTGGAATAATGCCAGCTCTAGACGACACGTGCATCTGGGAAAATGTTCACGGACTCACATATCACCAAGACAAAGCCTCATTACCTCCACTCTGAAGCACAAGATTCCATTCATCACGGGTTGGCAAAAGGAACACGAGCCACGTATATGGCCACTGACAAGCAAACTATGGATGCTCGGCATCTTGCCGGTAAGAACGGCAGGCGATTCTGCTCCCAAAGAGTCAATGATGTGATCAACTCATGGCCTTCTGTCTATCCAAGCGAGATCAAATCTCAGGAAACCATTATTGACGATGGCATCGGCCAGCCATCACTGGAACGCACTTGATCATAAGATGACCAAGTTGCTGAGCCGAGAGAATGCCATGGGACAAGACTTTGCCCCGACGCGTACAAACGGTCTTTACTGCTAAAAGATAATTATGCCTCTCAAAGCTAGGTGAGTAGAGAGTTTATCCTGATAGTTTCCTTTATAACTCAATAACGACGAAGATCATCGTAAATAGTTGTTGAATACGAGACCCACCGCATATACGGCTGCCGATCTACCCGCCTGCTCGGCACAGTCTCCGATAGGTACCCGCAGGAGACGGCAGGAATCACAGTACGGCAATACAGGGATCACCTAAGGATTCCAACGACCTTCTAGTCCGTATAGAAGAGAATATATAGTATAAGAATTGTAAGTTCTGAAAAACATATAAATTCCCGTCGCTTTCAGTATCAAAATCCAAGCAAGCAGCAACTCCTTCACATTAACTCCTTCACATCAACTCCTTCATTTCCTCACCATCCTCACCCTACAAAGAAAATATGTTTATCCCAGCTCTGCTAGCTGCCCGTGGGCCTATCACGGCCCTGACCATCTTGGTGAGCACTGCAACCTTCAGTGCCGGTGCCTTCTTTGTCTCTCTTCGCAACACCGCTCTCGACTGCGCTCATGGCTCTGCTACCAACGCCGCCTGTAGTGTTGACATCCTAACTGATCTCGTCACTTTCATCGCCGCTGCTGGTGCCACCGCTGGAGCTACCTTCATCGGACTGACCACCCCCACTCCTCGTGACTCCCCTGTTTTCCGTGTCGACGGTGTTGATGTTGATTGGTATGAGAACGCAAACTCGCAGCGCCATGGACTCAACAGGACTATTGACAATCCCGCAGTCGTTGAGTGGCAGTTTAACCACACTTCACCTATCCAGACGTACATCACATATGAGAAAGATGGTTATCTCCATAAGCGCCTCGATACTGGAGTCGACATTCCTGACCCAAGTGGAAAGAGATCTTTGTGCCGCGCTTACTACGATACCCGCTTCTGGTCTGACGATCTGCGCAATTGGGAGTACCGTACGACGCCCTCTGCTTCTGTTTGTAAGTACACAACACTATGTCCCAGGTATCGGAGTCCATTCAGCTTACACAGAAAAAGGGGGCGACATTGGCGAAGATCTTTTCTACCAGTTTGTAAACAGGGAGTGGAAGGCAGGATGTGTATGGTTCAGAGGAAACAAGGCAGCTACCGGCGGTATATACGAGGCGTCTTTCGAACTGGGTGCATCTTGTAGCCATGATGAGCCTGCCAATCTGAACTGCGGCAGAGCTAACTATGATGTTGAAGTTGCCGGCTTTCACTTCTAGTTGAGGGGTGGCCAGTTTCGACGATTGCATTTGCTACAGCACAACCAATCTCAGAAGACAAATGAAACAGGACGGAGGACGGTCTAGTACGCTATATCATTCTTTACCCGAACTATCATGTAGATAGAACACACTCACTAGCACTTTTATATACTATCTTGTTGAAGTCCTCAACGGTGTCAGTTATAGTCCTATAAACCATTCAGTTGGGGAAGAGAGAATAAAGGTAACGTCTGCTATGTTCATCGGTTGCAAGTGTTAAGAGTCTTATTAATATACCCACACTTAGTATTCAAGACAAGATGCAGTGCAAATACTAGCGGTGATGTTCGTGAACATAAATAGCAGTCTTAGAAACCCTTAATAATATACATTAATTTATAGGTATGTGTTATTGTATATACCTCTTTTTTTTCGTTTCCTTTTATATACTGTTTTATTGTTCTCCTATATACAACCCAGATAGGCAAGCTGATAGGGAGAATTCCAGGCCAAAAGGAAGAGCATGCAATCATCAAAATTGATGGGCCCTTTGTGTCCAGCCTCTGTAGAAACCCTCTCAATCTATGCCTCGCCAAACCATCATCTTAGATTCATTCGTCTTGAAAACAGGCCCCCATTAAACAACCACACTTCCAATCTTCTGGTTCTTGTCGTTAAAGATATGGAGCGCCTTTGCAACAACAAGGTTGCCCAGTTCAATACCCGCAGTGCTGACAACCCTAACAGCAGTTCCGCGGGCATCGAGACCCAGGTCAATGACACCAGAAACTACTTTAGTGCTGAAGCCAAAAACTGCATTCTGTGCGGTCTTGAAGGGATCATCGCCATTCTCGAAATGTGTAGCGATGATCTCATCGTTGACCTTAACGTTTGTGAGTTTGTCGTGTAAGGCGTTGATACCCTCATGGTTGCCGGGAAGTTGGTTGATCACGTAGTCGATGACGATTATGCCCAGGACTCTACCAGCTGCATTCACGATGTGGATCTTGAAGAACGAGTTGATGGATCTCTTGGATAAGCCTGGAGCTGCGTCGTCGCCCAGGTCACGAGGGACGATAGCAACTTCGTTCGTCTCGGCGTTGGCGGTCTGCTCAAGATCGTCAGGCACAGCCAGTGCATGAGAAGCCCTGGCGACGTTGTCGTTGAAGGTGGCAACGTCAGAGGCTGGCACTGGCGAAGCTTTGACGCCTGTAATGGCAGCCAGGCCGAGGAGGATGGGACCAAGAGAGAACTTCATGGTGAAAAGAACGTTAGAGGCAGACGTTGGTGAGTTGTAAAGAGTTGAAGAATGATCTGTTGAATGACTTGCGAATGTTATGAGGAGAGAGACCATGAAAATAGGCAATCCGTCGGCAGATTTATATGTAAACAACATGTAGGATCATCGTGATATCACTTCCCATCCTACTGAATCCATCTTGAAGCTTCATCTTTGGATTCAGACTTGGATAGCAGGCATGTAATTGCGCCATGGTAGGGGCTGAAATAGCAGGCTAGCCAGTAAACTGGTAGAGGTGAATATTTAACTTCAACTCTAAACCTCACTAGTACTAGCATGCCTCGGCCTTGAGATATGGTTCACAAGTCAGATCTAGTTCGGCAATCACGGCACAGAATGGATTTAGGGTTCCAATAGCTGTAAGCCAAACGTCGGGTTATCGCTTAAAATGACTTAGACGATTGAGATAGAACGCGCCGCCTCCCGTCAACCTTCCTAAAACATAGTAGTATGCGCCGTCGTATAACCAAAAGCGCGCGTAGGTCGTTAGCTAGAATATATTCCGCTGAGCTGAAACTCGGCAGATGTAACCCTGCAACGACATAGACGCGTAAATAATTGACTGCAAACTATATATCTTTTTCCTCATTGAATAAGGTATCTGTCTTTCAACACATTCACCGATATGCGGCGATGGCTATTCTTGTAACACATCTGCCGAGTGATCCAAGTCTCATGTGATCATTTTAAACCCTGAGCCACAGGCTTCACCAGAACATATCACGACTAACTCACAGTTCAGACGTTACTCTCTGGCGCGCCTATCATAAGCTGAAGATTGGCGAAGTCAACAGCGCGAATCAAAGATGAATAAGTGACAACGTGCTCGATGTACGGGGTACGTTGAATTAGTGCACCCGACACAGAATAGCATCTAATAGGCGCGGGGTTAGTAACCTAAAATTGATGTTCCCAGAGACGCTCAGGGTCTAAAGCGCTCGTATTATTTCTACCTGCAGCTGTGTTTTATCAATTAGCTACTCGATGTGTGGATTGCCTCAAGCCCTTTTCTGCTGTTTTGCTTTTCTCTGTATAGCGTCTCCTCAGGCCAACAGCTATAGCTCCACGTATTATACTGTTAGCAAAAGCCTCCTAATTTTCATTTAGAACTTGAGTATTTAATGCCTATCTTTTCGAGTGGCATATCTGTCGATTTCACGTTCAGTATTATTTTAAGCAGATGAGGACTTATACCTAACCTATACCCAACCCTCTCTTCGCCACTGGCTTCTACTTAAGACGCGTAAAACAACACATGTAGAAACCAACAGCATATCCAGTATACAAAGTCGCTTCCTTGGAAAATGGCAGTGGTTAGGGAGAGTTCTTATGGCCACATATATACCGTTCTCCAGAAGGAAAGGCTGGGTTCTACCAAAAGATGGACCGTTCGCATAAAACATCTCACATTATATGTCGGCGGTGACATCAGAGAAACAGTAGCTTCGCCGCAGAATCGCAATAGAGACCAGCTCGTGAAACAATCCGAACATTGAAGTAACGTCGTTGTCCGGGAATCTGAGCCTGGTGAGATTTACTGTTCCGAAAACCCTAAGAGGTGGTGTGGGCGAGACGTTTGAAAGGTTTTTGGGAAATCAGAGCCAGGCAGATCAAACAACTGGGTCGTAAGGTTCAAAGACGGTGTGACGTCATGTCTACTCTCAGGAGGGTAAGACACAAGGTCGACTGCAGATAGTCCTGTGGGGTTAGACAGGCTATAGCACTATAAGTAGTGATGGGAGCATTCATAGCGGTATAAAAATAGAGGCGACCCTGTGCGAATCACTTGGGAATGACGATTGTATTAGATGGTATGCCTTATATATAGGAGAGTCAACATTAAATTAGGTATTAATACAAATCGGATTAAAATTGTGCTTTTATGCTAGCATAACGACTAACTAACTAGATAAATGACGTCTGTCATTAGAAGATTTATCGCTGTTAATTTTTAATTACTAGGAGATTCGCCCTTAATACCGGGATGTCTGCTGAAATTATAACCGCCGTGGCTTACAGGCTTTCAGCCAGGAGAGAGGAAGTACCACATATGTCTCATTGATTCCGAAACGCCAAGGCGGCTGTACGGCTGTGTCCAGGTCGTTACCGCCTTTGGCTATGAGGGCGAGCCAATGATCCCATGCCTTTCAAGCCATGCAGCTTATGAGGCCTCCTGAGTGGAAAAAGGCAACTAAGCGAACCACAACCTTACCGACTATCGGAGGGGTATGTTCAATCCCTCACAAAGATATAATCTCTAACTTGGAGCTAACATACTATATCCAAATTGGTATCTTCTCGATTACAACGCCTCGTCACAGCCAAGAACATGGATATCCAGAAGATAGGCGCATCATTGATTTCTCAGACCGCGGAAGCCAACTTTGGTCTAGCCACGCTCAATGTTGACTTCAGTGTCATCAAGCTTCAGGCTCCGGCAGAATATAAGCCCCTAGGAAATGAGTTAACTCCTTCACGACGAAGCGCGGCTGAGGATGGTATGCCTCATGTCACAGCACGGAAATTGGGTGCTTTGTTCCAGGATTGGATTCCTCCAGTACCAGATCTGATAAAGGCCTATGGACGTCGTGCGGTAGAAATTGCGCAATGCCGATCGGTTAATCCCAAGGCATCAAAGTCGGACGGAATATTTGCGGATCACATTGGAATAGATGGGACTGGTATATGGGCAGCTGCCACTTCGGGCCCTCACGCCATCCCGGTTTATTTGCTTGCCTGCATGCTTGCAAGAATGTGGTCTACCGCGGAAGCTACATCGATCTGGACGGAACTCGTCTCTGAAAGGAAGCGTGAGCTTGCCGGAATTGAGGAATCTGACCCGTCATACGAGAGAGCTCAATTTACATCTCGCATTTCGATTCCGCGAGAGGATCTTGCTCATTGGGAAGCAAGCGCACGATCTTGGCTTCAGGCTGCCGACAGATCGATGGCTAAAAAGCAGAAGCAACTCATGCTCATAGTGGACAACACCGAACTTCCTGTCAGCACGACACCACAACTTTTTGAAAACGTTCGGGGCTCTTGGAGATCTGCTATGGTAGCTATTGACTCTCTTGTGAAAGGACTCCCTCAATCTGTCCAAGATGGAGCCGTGCTACTAGGCCTTTCTTCTTGGCACTTATATCCGGACATGGTTGTGCTTGGCAAGGGACCTTCACCAGTTCGAGTGGAACAGAAGGATGACCTTATTAACCCAGCGGGGCTATTGACGATTGGGCTTAATATAGCGAGTTCAAAGCACCATGGAGTGTATTGGTCTCTCCCACTTTCCCATCTACGCTACTACGGTGGGCCCGTGATGGCTGAGAGATCACTTGCAACTCAGGGAAATCGCATCACGGTTCAAGAGCTATTTCAAGTTTCGGTCGGAAGCCTGACTCGGTCATGGAATAAAGATCGGAAGAATATAGCCTCCATTATTGCCCAACTCTGGGGGTATATCGATTCTGAAGCCCATCAGCATGCCGCCCCAGGAATGATGCACTGGTTGGGCTATATTGCAAGGGCTATGGATCCACTACTTCATTCAGGAGATTTGGCCCAAAAACAATGTCTCCAGCTCATGCGCTATGGGGAAAGGCATTGCCAAAGCTTCCTGGAAGAAGGGAGACCAGTTCCCGAACTGTTCGGCATACTAAAGCTCACGACGCTTCTGCCTCTTCTTAATCATGAAGAAGATGGGGTTGAGATTCTACGCTCATATGCAGAGTCCATCGGCCAAAGCAGTGAGAGGGCTTATCTTATTCGATACTTGGTTGGGAAAGGTGACTCTAACAGCTACTCTCTAAACTTTGAATATGCTACAGCTTTTCCAACTCAGCAGCCGTCATTAAAGAGGAACTACGATGGATCTTCTATTCAAGGAATCGGACATGTTCGTTGGGTTCAAACGCAATTCGCAACAGATGCGAATATGAAAGAGTGGTACTATGATGACTCGAGACTTCAAAAGCTTGCAAGCATGGGAGAATGTGCACTTCCCATCGAATCAGAAATGGTTTCCGTAACCAAGGAGGACAGTTCCTTCACCTGGACGGGCCCGCCAACGATGTTTGAAAGGTTCAAGTCAAATAATAGTTTCACTTCATTCGTTGACCTAGACGGAGATACAAATACTGGTTTGGAAGAGTTCGATCCCGGCCAGGTCTCTTTTCATCTCGTCGCTGGGGACCCGAATCGGATTGCATTGTATGCAACTCAGCCCCTGAATGAGCGCACTGGCTCACTCTCTCTACCCACACAAATTAATATCGAAGCACTCTCGGGATCACTGGAGAGAGGCTCGATTAGCCCGTTGAAGCTGTTGGGGTACCTTGATGCCTTTGTCATGCATAGGCAGGACCTTCTGTCGAGCTTACGGGCGCTTGTCACCGTGGAGAATATTTACAAGATGTTACCAAATTCCCTGTTAGCTCTCGGTGTCACATCACAGCCTCTATTCAAGATGCCATGGATTCCGAATATCGACGTCATGGAATATCAATTTCCTGCGTTCTCACTTGACATTGGGAGAACCTTTGCTTGCATAGCTTTATTTGAATCTGGATGTCTTGCTGTCAGTCCTGATAACTTGAGCAATGTCTTAGCGATGGCCACCGGCGATTCCATCTTTATCGCAGCGGCCCTTCTCTGTGATCCCGCTGAAGGTGCTTTGCCCTCTGAAGTTCGACGAGTGTGGGGAAGCATTGGAAAGCCTGGAATAGCAATGATGATTCCGCCCACAGAGCCTCAGATTCGTGATGTGGAGCGAGACTGGAGGGTTGTGACCCACGATACGTTCGACGGGAAGCTTGAGAACTCGTTTCAGTCAACTACTCTCCACCTCCGGTTCACCGACTACGTCCTTCCAATCGACGTTGGTGCTCACGGAAACAGAGACTTTGAGGTCTACTTTCTAGAATCTGTTGTGTCTATACACGATCATGGGGAATGGGTTGCGGACCTTGATATATTGGGCCAACTTAGCTGCCCATATCTACGGATTCTGGACAATGCGTGTCTGCACACCGACTCCCATACCACAAATCAAATCGCCATAGGAAATCCACAGTTCACAATGATCGACAACTGGAACGAGATATTGGAATCTCCCGGGAATCCCTCGATTGTGCGCTCTATGGGCAATTGGCTTGGTCGTCTGGCCACTATGGCTCTTTGTCTGCAAATGGGTCATCCGACTATTGTTCTGCCGAATCAATTTTGTTGGGAATGCATTATTGAAGAGTGGAGAGAGATCAAAAAGTCTCAGGACACAAAAGAGGATACCCCCTCCAGTCCAGGGTCGGAGAGCCCCGAGCAGACTGAGTCAAGATCTCTTGAAGAGGCAATTCTTCAAGATTTTGCTGCTAGTGCACTGGTCTCCAGTAACACAGAGTTGTCGAACCATTATGAAGATACTACAGAGCTTCTGTGGAATTCTGATTTAAAGAAATGGACTTCCACTTCCCGCAAACCTGTACCCAGTACCCAAGTCCCTGACCTTACGAGCAGCAAGGAAGACATGTCTAGCAAAAGAATTTTAGCGGAAATGTCTGATTTGGTGGTTATTTGTTAAGGTTTCACAGCATTTAGTTGTAATCTTATCGCTATTGATATCGAGACTTTTAACCAGTTTCCTTCTCTATGTTGTACGCATCAGGTAGTCATTATGGTATAATGTTTAAGTTGTTAGCTAGATGTATTATTTGTTGCCGCGACGTGTGGCAAAGAGCCTGAATCAATATAGAGAACTTGAGATGCTCTCGTCTTCTCTCCGTAGAAAGTCGGAGAATTATCTAATAATAGAGGAGTCAATAAATTGTAACTAATAAGAACTCAGGAAACTGTCACTGCTTCAATAGTTGCCTAAGCCACAAAAGGTCTCGATTTTGCAATACTAAAGTACTTACGTCAGATCATAGCCCCGGAGTTACTTTCAACCAATGAAGAAGGCATGGCATGTCATTAGGCTACAGATCTGACTAGAATTATATCTCAGTCAGGCTGAGAAGCGGTTATCGGCACTTGACATACAAGTCTTAAGACCCTCAATTAAACCCATGCATCCACTACAGCAAGAATTATTGGTTATCGTAGAATATTTTAGGTAAAGATTAAGTTCAGGAAAACTAATTATATCCTTATTGATTATAGGCAACCTCAAGTTTAACTTTACAGACAGTAATCGACTGCTGGTTACACCCATTGCGTCCCGTGCTGAGTCCGATATCATTCGTGACTTGCTTGTGGTGTGTTGATACGAATGTATGATTCTCCCCGTTGTGAGTCTAGGACTTGGCCACTAATTCTGAGGTCCCTCTTAATAACAGCCCGTCCTTAGAGGCACGTTTCCCCCCCATCAGAACATCGATGGCGCCTAAACATACCACTCTGCGCACCATGTGCGTCAATGGGGTATAAGAACCCCGCCTCAGCCTGTCAAAGTCCCCAATTCCCTTCCTTCCGTGATATATATTCACGCCACGGCCAAGATTCGAGAAGTTCATTACTTTGGTTCGCAAAATTTCCATATCCCTTAAACTCAAACGCCATCCTCCTCCTTGCCAACAATCCACAAAGACGTTGTGTTGCCTATATGTCAGCGTATACTTTGCCGATTGCAGAGGAAACACTGGAAGGTAATGGGTCACCCTTACCGACTGGCTGGACGGCCAAGTGGAGCCCTGAGCATAATGCATGGTAAGTCTCACCAAGTTAAATTTCGTAAGAGGGTCCGAATGAGTGGCTCAGTCTTGTGTTCTAGGTACTATGTCTTTCTTGCTACAGGGGCCACTCAGTGGGAACATCCCGAGGCCCAACACAAGCAACAACAATATCAGGGTCTTCAAGGTCCAGATCCGAACGTCCCTGCGATTGAGAATCAGCAAACTACCATGGAAGTGGGGATGGATACACAAGTCACCGCGGATGGAGATCGTGGCCTAGGAAAGACTGCACTGGCCATGGGTGGAGGCTTTCTGGCTGGCTCTTCGCTTCGCAATAAACTTGAGAAGCATCACGAAAGCCATGGCCAACAAAATGCCCTGGGGAAGATGGCCCAGTCTGTTGCAATCGCTGGCGCTGGCGCCGTTGGAGCCAAGATAATGGGTCTTTTTGGAAACAAGCAGCAAGAGCAGCACGCAGCACCACCCGTACAGACGGCAACTTATACGCACACGCAAACCCAGACGCACTACTATCCAGTCTACGTACCTGGACCACAAGTATCGCCGCCGCCGCTTTATTATGGGCAACATCCGCAGAGCACCTCCAGCTATGCTCAGAATCCCACTGCCGAGACAGTTAGCGCGGCCCCTGGCGTACCGAGTTTGGGCTCACCGATGGCTTTTCAAAGCCCTAGTTCTGTACTGTAGGTGCGTCCCAGCCTCAGAGTGGCCCGCTACTGCATATACATGGTGCCGTGTTTGCAGACAAGGACGTCACGCAAATAGTTCGAAGCCTGGTAACCCCACAACAAACTCTGCAGATTAAAGGAGATTCGCTGGTTGAACACTTTGGGGATCCATGGCCTGAGGTGGAAAGAAAGATGTTCAATGTGCTGTATTCCTACGGAGATCGACCTATGGAGCTTCTTGCTGCTGAGTAAGTAAAGTCTTATTAGGTATGGAAGGATGAGCGGCTAACCTATCTCGTGAAAGCACGACCTCTTCAAATATCGAAATCAAGCACGAGGCTATATCCAAAAGACGAATGGAATTTTGCCAGGCTCCGCCGTCACCAATTATTGCCGTGGTTTGGGGATACGAGAATGTATTGACGTAAGTATCAGCTCGTTTCGACATACTTTATAGTTGCGCGTGACTGACAGCGTTGCACAGAAGGTCGAGGATAGAACAGCTGGAGAAAGAAGGTGAGTTGGATGGTATGGGAGATACGCTCGGAGCAGGTGGGTTCTGGGGTTGGGAGCCAAAGACGTTGGTGTGCTATTTTAGGACGAGTACGGGTGGGGTTGGGATCGCGTCTTGTAGAGATGGAGGGACAATCCGGCTACCCTGGAACCCGCTAGCCAAATGGTCTTGAAATTAGCAGTAAGACGTATTCTAAATATGCATTATTTGAAAGACCTAATTAT
>JAAQPF010000969.1:0-11591 GCA_013396165.1 Fusarium globosum
ACCCAGCCCAGCCCTACACCTTCTCCGCCAGCAACCTCCCCGCACGTCCATCATCCGGTGCGCTCCCCACGGCAGCTGGTCTACCCCAGCGACCGACACAAGGCGGATCTTGGAGCGGTGGTGCCGGCGACGATATTGATCAGATGATCCGTATGGCTGAGGCGGGTATCAAGCCAGCAGCGACCAAGGCGGAGGAAGAGGGTGGCGACAAGAAGAAGAAGGAGAAGAAGGCGAGGATGTTCTACGATGATGCGGAGGTTAGTCCTGAGGAGAGGATGTCGATGCTACCGCGGTATGCGTTTGTACCGGAGACTGTGAGTTAGGTGGGATGGATGCTGTCACTGTTTCTTGTGAATTGGGGTATTTCTGTTGCATGGTAGGCGTTAGGTTGTAAACTCAATGGTAAATTGATGGTGATTTTTACTGGGAGACCCGTTGCACTACAGATGCTGTGATGTTAGTGTTTAGCGATACCAAGGAAAGTATTTGGGCTTTGCTCTGATCCTTTTGTCATCTGGTGTTTATTCTGCTTTGTTTTGACCTGTGGTACGTGCTATGAACCCTGTTTGTTCTTCGCTGTTAGTATTGTGATGGCCATATGGATGGGCCTTGTAAGTGGAGGCTGTAACACCATAACATGAGCGTCTCAATGATGGTCCACGACAGTCGGCAAGGAGAAAATGGCAACGAATACATGTCCAAACGTAAACCAAAGCCAATTGAATTCTATCGGGATAACTATAAATAATTGCATCCCTGATCACATTGTATTGTAATCGATTAAAAAGAAAAGTTGTTATAATACAGGGTAAGGCAGAGCAAGGAAAGACTCTAGCCACTATTACCAAGGGCCTGCCAGCAACTCGAGCTTTGAAGTCAACAACAATAAAGCCACAAATGAGCCATCAACACCTGGCAAACGTCTCCATAACATGACTCAAATCCCATTGTTCAATAGCTTCTCCAGCCTCACCTCTAGGGGCCAAAAAACACCCGCATGAATGCCACTTAGAGAACCCCTGATAAAAACGGAGCTAAGGCGTCACCACAGCAACACCTCCGAAAAAGGACGAAAAACAAACCAGACGTCACCTGAAACCGTGCTCGGCAGCTCTGAATTGATTTCTCTACAACTACCGCCCGGCTCGTAGTCTACTACTACTACCACTAACTAACGACAACAGGTACACAGAGCTATTCGTCTTTGTTTTTATTTTTTCGTTTCTTGTTCGAGTTCATTTTCGAACATTGTTTCTATGATCATCTGCTCTGCATCGAGCGTGCCTTTCTTTTTCAGCTTTGTTTACTCTTAACGGCTTCACTGTCGATTGATACTGAGGTGGAAGAGCTCCAGACTGCACCAACAAAAAGAATCAACCGACGAAGGATATCATGGCTGTCATGGGCGCTTCAGCTGCTGCTGGGCAGAATTCCATCACTGTTGCTGGTATGATGTGCGCCCGTCGACTGCCATGCGGGAGCTGACCGTTATTACAGTTCGAGTTCGACCTTTTACGATTCGAGAGGCTGCACAACTGTAAGCAACAAGTCGAGATTGTGGAGTAGAGTCGCTGACGGCGTAATAGACAAAAGAACGATGACGGAACCCTCTTCCTCGGCGATGGCTCCCTCGCCGCTGCGCCTGCGCCAAAGCTGCACCAACGCGGCATTCGAAACGTTATCAAGGTTGTCGATGATCGTTGTTTGTACGCGCATCGCCCTCACTACAATCAACGCAAAAGCTGACACAAGACAGAGTCTTTGATCCTCCCGAGGACAGCCCTGTTCAGAAATTCTCCCGCTCAGTCCTACCCTCATCGAAAAAGGTCAAAGACCAAGTTTTTGCTTTCGACCGCGTCTTCGACGAAAACACAACACAGTCCGATGTCTATGAAGGCACTACTCGAACCCTCCTCGATAGCGTACTCGATGGCTACAATGCGACAGTCTTCGCCTACGGCGCTACAGGTTGCGGAAAGACACATACTATTACTGGTACATCGCAACATCCCGGTATCATCTTCATGACCATGCAGGAACTGTTCGAGAAAATTGAGGAGCGCAGCCAAGACAAGGTGACCGATCTGAGTCTGAGCTACCTCGAGATTTACAATGAGACCATTCGTGATTTGTTGGTTCCTGGTGGGAGCAAGGGTGGACTAATGCTCAGGGAGGACAGCAACCAGGCGGTCACTGTGTCTGGATTGACGAGTCATCACCCCAAGGATGTCCAGGAGGTTATGGATATCATTGTCCAAGGAAACGAATACCGCACAGTTTCGCCTACCGAGGCCAACGCTACTTCTTCCCGATCACACGCCGTTCTTCAGATCAACATCGCTCAAAAGGACCGATCAGCCGGTGCCAGTGAGCCTCACACCATGGCCACACTCAGCATCATCGATCTTGCTGGCTCTGAACGAGCATCCGTCACCAAGAACCGCGGCGAGCGTCTCACTGAAGGTGCCAACATCAACAAATCCCTCCTCGCCCTTGGAAGCTGCATCAACGCCCTTTGCGACCGTCGACAGAAGCAGCACGTTCCCTACCGAAACAGCAAGCTTACCCGACTGCTCAAGTTCTCCCTCGGAGGCAACTGCAAGACTGTCATGATTGTCTGTGTGTCACCATCAAGCGCCCATTTCGACGAGACACAGAACACTCTTCGATACGCCAACCGGGCCAAGAACATCCAGACCAAGGTGACGCGCAACGTCTTCAACGTCAACCGCCACGTCAAGGACTTCTTGGTTAAGATCGACGAACAGATGGCCTTGATCAACGAGCTCAAGGCCCAGCAGAAGGATGCCGAGGCCATGTTCTTTGCCAAGTTCCGAAAGCAATGCGACAGGCGGGATGCCATGGCTCGCGAAGGAATTCAGCGATTGCGCATCGCCTACGAGAACTCTGCTCCTGAGCGTCAAGAGCGTATCACCAACATGAAGCGTCTTAAGGCTTTCGAGCGCCGTATCGGTATGCTGTCGGGATGGATTGCTGCCTTCGACACGGTCTGCGATGAACGAGGGGATGAAGATGCGATGCCAGAGAACCTTGTGGCTATCCGAAAGACCGCACAAGGCATCCTCGTTGAGTTGGAGAACAGCCGACATCATATCCATCAGAAGCTGGAGAAGTCTGCCTGGGACCGAGCCATCGACACAGCTTTGTCGCACAGCTTGCAACAACTTCAAGGTACCGAGGGTGCTGATAACGGAGAAGCCAACAACTTGACCCGCGAAGCTGAGCTGATCAAGGCCAACTTCAATCGCGAGGCATACCGGGAAGTCCTTGAGCAGGACAAGGCTGGTGATGCCGCCATGATCCAGATGCTCCTCACTGCGCAGTTCGACATTCTCGCATCACTTTCCGATACGCTCGGCATGGATGAGGAAGATGCCGTTGCTCACGCGAAGGAGATGATCAACCGTCTCCTCCAAACCGGCTTCACAGCTGCCGGTCAGGTCGTCAAGCCTGATGGCTCCATGCCCGTCGTCGAAGTCTTCTCGCCCAGCAAGCGAGGCACACCCAAACGCAAGAAGGCTATTGCGATGCACATCAAGCCTGTTTCAGCCCCCAACTTTATGCCGGCGCATAGCGACCACGCTCCTGTCAGCCCCATAAAGGGATCCCCACGAAGACGTAAGGTGTTGGGAGCCTCCAAGAAGGGCGTCAGCTTCACGCCAGTGAAGGCTAAGAAGAAGGGCGGAGTCCGTTGGAGGGACGATGAGACGGAGGAGGGCACATTGGAGGACTTTTCGAAGACACCCCAGAAGTATAACTCCTCCCCTGCGATTCCTTCGCCTGAGAAGCCAATTGTCGCACCTATTATGCCTTCATACCTGGAGCCCGAGACATCGACTGTCGAGGAGTCGAGCCCAAGTCTTGAGATCCCGGAGGCCAGCAGCTTGGGTGCGAAGCCTAGCAGGTTCCAGGCCGGTTTCCTTTCTAAGGGACCTAGACATTCCCTTGCTGATGGATCACCCAAAGCACCCACCATGACACTCAAGCTCGAAGCTTCACCCAATATTCAACGAACACCACCCCTCCGATCGCTAGATGTGACTAAGAGTGGCAATTTCTCACCATCGCCATCGGGGCTCGGTATTCCTAGAGCGATTCGACGACTGCCCACGATACACGATGAGAACAACCCTCCCGGATCTGGATCTGACTCCGAGACGAGCACTATCGATGCTCGAAAGCTTCAGACCGCCCTCCGAACCGCCATGAAGGAAAAGGCTCGTAGAGCGAGCATCATGGCCGGCACCACAGCATCCAGCACCAAGCGAGTATCGTCAATGGGATCGTTGCCTGAGCGTACGGGACCCAGGCCTAGTCTGCCTGCGGCCCTCGCCAGTAGCACCAACGGTATCTCTCGACTCCGCCGAGGTAGCGCTGAGAGGAGACGAAGCCCCCCGATGGCGTGCTCCCCAAACGACTTCAAGATAGACATGGCTCTGACACCTGGTCAAGCTAGACGCATGAACATGAACAACACAGTCACTCGAATGGAAGGTCCTGGATCAAGCCCTCAGGGTGGCATGGCGGGCAGTGCGCCGCGACGAATTACCATTGGCATGGGAAGCGGTGCTGCTCATCGCAGACAGGACAGCAGAGGCTATACCCTGCGATGAGCGAGCGATCGATATGAGGTGGGTGAAACGTATGTACACAGATTGAGATTGAGATTGCCTTGATGGCCTTGGATGGGTGCGTGCTTGATTGTTTATGAGCCCGGAGTTACGGCTACGGCGTTTGGGGCATTGCATGATCTATGTAGATTGGTATGATATGGCATTCTTAGTGTATCAACACAACTTTAACATTGCTCTTTCGTCATCGCGTGAACCTATCGCCGAAAGTCTTGCATCAATCGCCCCGAGTGATGCAATTGGTGTATTGAGATGGGCTGCTTACTCCCTTCCGAAAAAGCGATTAAGCATAAGCCATAGCGCCACACCGGAATTGGGGTTGGCTTTTTAATGGTTGAATTGGCTGTTAACGCCGAAATGTGGCGACGCTAACAATCGGCGATAGTTGGGAGATGGGCAGTCGGTGATAGAATGACGGTGTTGAGGACTTTGGGTCGGAGATAATGTCATCAAATGCATTGAAGGAAATATTTGAGGCTGAAAAAGTATATAAAGGAGTTGGATTTTCGTTTGAGGATGGATTCAGCATCAATCATCACTTGCCTTACAAGCTTCATTACAAGCCATTCGCACTTACACTAAAGCCACTTACGCAAACAATCTCACAACCTCAACATGTCTTCCCCAGTCTGGTTCATCACCGCCGCCTCATCAGGCTTCGGTCATGACATCGCTCTTCACGCCCTCAACCTCGGGCACACCGTCATCGCCACAGCAAGGAGCACATCACGCGTCCAAGACCTCGCCGACGCAGGTGCACACACACTCGCATTCGACGTGACATCTCCCCTCTCGGACCTCGAAGCCATTGCCAAAGAAGTCTTTTCTAAACACGGCCGCGTCGACTATCTCATCAACGCAGCGGGATACATCCTCGACGGCGCTGTTGAGGAAGTTTCGCAGCAGGAGCTGTATGATAGCTTCAACACCAATGTCTTTGGGATCTTCAACACCATCAAGGCTTTTCTACCTGGAATGCGAGAGCAGAGTATCGGTCAGAATGGAAAACGCGGCACGATTGCTACTTTTGGAAGTATTGGTTCCTGGAGAGGTGGAGCGACATACTCTGTCTACTCTATGGTGAAGACATGCGTGTCCTCCCTCGCCGAGTCTCTCCGCTACGAGCTCGAGCCCTTCAACATAGTCGCCACAGTTGTTGAACCAGGTTACTTCCGCACTAGCTTCTTAAACCCCGGTGTGAGGGCCGTTACGAAGAAGAGGATGGACGTTTATGAAGATGAGAGCACGCCCACGGGAAAGACGAGAAAGGCCCTGGAGAAAACGGATAATAACCAGCCTGGTGATGTTAAGAAGGGTACCAAGGTCATTGTTGAGATCCTGACGGGGACGGGGGTTGGAGAGGGGAGGGATGTTCCGGTTCGGATTGTGTTGGGGAGTGATGCGGATGTTTATATTAGGAGTAAGTGTGAGGAGACATTGGAGTTGTTGAATGAGTGGAAGGATGTCACTGTCAGTACTGATCATGAGAAGTAAGGATAAGGATGAAAAGAATGCTCTATTAGGTAAACTTAGGATAATATTGATGATCTTTAGAGTATCTACTCACATTTAGGCCCTAAATTTAGGGTCAGAAGCCTTCTTGCTCTACAGGCAATTAAATTGATGTCCCCTAATTATTTACATATACGAGTTTCTTCCGTCCTCGTCGCCAATAGGCCCATGGACTTTAATGACACAAGCCCCAGTAAGCTCCTGAGCAGTTGAACGCTGGTGATAGTAATAGTTGGGCTTGTTGGTGATCGTTCCGATGTGGTTTCCGTTCTTGGTAAGCTCCCTGGGAAGTTTTCTTGCACGGCAATGCCAGATGAGCTCTCACCAATCCGAATGGCCAGACCACGAGCTGGAGACCATGAGGGCCCATTGCTTCGATCGTCAGGGTCCTCGCAACAGAATATATATCGTTCTATCAACCTCTCCGACCGATTTCAACAGGACCAAGGGCATGTACTATTTCACTTCAAGCCTAAACTTGGCCAAGAGATATGCTGCTTGGGCAAAGCGACGAGAAGGTGTGGCATCTGCAGTCATAGCCTAGAGCGCAATTTGGAACAGCACCATCGAAGAGGCCATTGAGCCGTGCTTCATGTATCACTTTGTACAGCACAGGAATCTTGTGATGCTTGATGGGCCTGCGAGTGCTGTATACCTCTAGAGGCTAAGCCACTGCATTCGGTGTTAGTATATTGCATATCTCCGAGGCGGAGATAGAAGACCTTAGACTCAAGTCTCAAGTAATCAAAGAAGTGGATAGTATCATCATAATTTAGAACAGTTTAGGATAAGCTTCCCTAAGGTTTCGACTCTTCTAGCCTCGACTTTTGGGGCCGGGCAGAATTCCTCCGATGCCCTCGGGCTTTCTCACGCTCAGCAGAAGCTTGCTGCATCTCATTCAGCGCCTCATAACGCAGTTTCATGGTATCCCGAAGCCAGCCAATGCAGGTGCCGGTTAACCGCATGTCCTTGAAACGAGGATTCATGATACTATGCTGGAGCTCAGTTGCGATACCTCGCTGCTCCATGTGACGGAACCAGGCGGAATTATCGTCCTCCCAGAAATCATAATTCATGGGACTCCCAGTATGACTCATCACCCAGTCGATGAACGAGGCCTCAGGAGTGGTCTCACCACTAAGGTCAATCTCGCGTTTGATAGGACCAGACGGCTTGGCATCCCAACCGCTCCATATCTCAGTCGCTTTATCGCTGCTGAAACCGACATACTCAATAGTCGCTTTCGAAATGAGCTTCTCTGGAATAGTCGCAAATGCGTCAGGGCAAGATTCGATATTGGCGTTGAGAAGAATATGCTTGGTCTCTTCATCGCTCGAGCGATTCAGACGCCGTTTGTCAACCAGTATAGAACCATTCGGGGGAGTGGGAGGATTCACAAGACCAAGGTCGGTAAGTCGTGCTGCATCTCCAGGCCCGAGGATCTCCCCGAGAGAGCTGTTGCACTTGCGGGTCATGGTCTGATTCGTTAGGGAGGACTGACAATACTGAAGGACAAGGCTGCCTTATATATCAAAGAGGAAGTGGACTACTTGAGTGACTTCATTCGGTTAATATATAAATTAAGTTATCATTTGACTCTGATGTATTGAAGATACTTTGGTCTGCGTAGTATTATTCGTAGTTGGGGTCTGTGGCTGAGACCTCATGATGTCTACACAGAGCCTAGAGTACTAGACGAGATAATTGGAGCTTATCCTCGTGTCATCTGATTACAGAAGTATATCCATACTCGCCGGCGTCGCAGTTCTGTGTGCTGATCATATTTCCCAGCCACAGGTCTCAACAGCGTGGTTTTGATTCACATCTCATTTTTGACTAAGCCACTCAACTTTATGTGATATCGGGAAAGCCTCCCTCATTCAAGTGGCTTTGAGTACCAGGATCATGGCTTTTTAGGTAGATCGAACCCCTGGAATACGGAGCTTCGTTCTGATGTGTTCACGAGGAACGAAGCTAACTTTTTTCTAGATTACCAGCCCGAGGGATCCGTCTGTGATATTCACGATGACGTTTTCGGGAAATAGGTCGCAGTGATAGGGCAGAAAATCTGTACAAATCATGCCCAGTTCTTTACAGTTTCTCAGCAAGTCGTGTGACTACAGTCGCCCAACAGCACACTCCACGTAGCGCAAATAACTGCTTGCCTCAACACCACAAACGTTATCAGCACGCCACTTTGCCAGTTTTTCGCAGAGCTCCGTAAGTCTGATGGTTTTTTGCTGTTCCGTTGTGAGCTAGAAGTGTTATTTGCAGTTGAGACTTGTGGCTGAGAGCTTAATCCAGCCGAGAGAACCTAGAACCTAGCTTTCGAGGCGGCGAGGAAAGGGTTTGTATGTTGAGTTCATGGCCTGTAACAGGGAAACCGCACCGAGATTTGATCACACCGCCAGTGACATATGGATATTTTCCGATTTGTTGGTAGGGACTTGTCTGACCGGCTTCAGACTGGCTTGAAAAGCTGCAGGGAGGTCATTTTTCTGATTGGTGCAATCTGAAAGCAGGCTATGTATCACTATAGTCAAGAATGGAGTCCTTTTCGCGATGAACCAATCAGATAAATGGCCCTCATGCAGTTAAGAGTAGGCATCATGGGTTTAGATGAACGCCGAGATGCCAGATTAGACAGCGTTGTGCCTATAGGGGGGCTGTCTCAGCCACAAGTCTCAACTGCAAATAAATAATAGTCATGCGGCCTCACTTTCAACCTGTCCAGAAAGAAGCCGCTGCAGTTACAGAAATAATCTCCAGGCAGTGATGGAGGTGAGATGACGATCTCTATTTATGGTTCAAGTTGACCTTACCAGCAGTATCGGCAGACGGCCACTAGTACCGCTCGACATGCATTACAATTACCAGATGATGACCCTGAGAGTACGAGTGTTGATCTGCTCTTGGAAGATAAAGATTACCCTACAATAAGTGTAGGAATCGGGCAGCTGATTCGCAGAGAAAGACACGCCGATGTTTATTCCGCTTACTGGCGACCTGGTGGTGTAATTGTTATCATAAGCGAAGCTCGTGCTTTTATTCTTGAGGGAGTTGCGGCGAAATTGAGAAGGCATCGCAAACGATGCATGCAACGCCTGAAACCCCGAACGTTGGCCACCACGTCACTCCGTGGAGCAGAAATCATAGTATATAAGACCTCCAGCAGGGCTTACATCCAAGATGAAGACTCTGTTTCGAATGAACCTTCCCCATCCTTGTTTTGTAGGTCTATCGGGGAAGTGATATGGCCACCTAAGAAGCTAACTCTGAACTAGTCCAGAGTAGAACATTAAATTACAAGCGAGAGCCAGCACGGATACAACCCGCGCGACCACGACGTCGAAAGAACGCGTTTGACGAACAGGGATTAGTGGCTTACATACGTGCACTAAATGCGGAGCTCAACAGAGATAATATATCAATGACCCCTGATCTCTTGGATGCTTTCCGAGCCGCTGTTCTATTGTACATATTTTTTGACAAGAAAGGCAACAGACGCTCGGCTGAGCCTCCTTACGTTCCTAAGGGCTGCATCAGTTCATCCAAGCCCACGACATTGTATTTCTTACTGAGGTCGCTGTCCGTTCTTGAAACACCTGGACTGAGACCTGGAGAACGGCAATCGCCTCCCCATGAGAATGATCGGATGCTCTATGAGATGCGTCAACAATTGGAGGATCTGAAGACACAGTTATTTAACATGAGCTACCGAGAGCTTTCCATGGGAGTTGACTCTTTTCTTTCGACACTATCTTCATCAGATCTGCGTTCTGTTCAAAGCAGAAATCATCAGTCTGGACTTCTTCAGCACATTCGAATAACTCTGCCTATTCTCATTCAAAGCTACCCAGAAATTCCACATGAATATGCATTCTGGTGGAGTTCCTTGCCAGAAATCAAAGATGCACTGTATCTGCTTTTCCTTACTATTCTTGGTACTATTCTTGGTCCAATATTGATTGATTACATGTCAAAATATATTTTCTGAATTGGGAGCTACTTGTGTTACTTGATGTCAAGATCGGCGGCTATAGGCTATTAACTAGTGCATAGAAGTTGGTGAAAATCTCCAAGGTGATCCTGAGAATCTCCGAGCTAATCAAACTATCCATACAACCAACTATCAGTTCCTTCTATTGCCAGATAAGAAAAGAAGAAGGACAAAAAAGAGGACAAAAAGAGATAACACCAAGGGTTATGTTGAATTCCCCCTTTCCTGAGGCTAGAACTATGGGGATGAGTGCCGCCTATAAGGTTAAACTTTAGGCCGTAAACACAGGTGATGAATGAGAATTCCTGACGCTAGAAGGGCTCCGACTTGAAACGGACGTTCTTCTGTGCAAGAGATATGGGTACAAAGGCTCTGAAACAATCAGAGAAGCTAGACCAAACACAAAGCCACCTAGAAATACGAAAGAAAATTACAACAAAGGAAAGAAATAAAAGATCATCAAGCGACTTCTCAAAGACTGACAAAGCATCAGAGCGACTCGAATGGATCCCATAACTCAGGGATTGGTCTAAAGGACAGAATACAAGCGCTCAAGTATCTTCACTGTATCGAAGGGCTGACGGAAGCCGAGAGGATACAGAGAGCGACGCAAATGGCACTCCAAAGGACTTCTGTCATGGGCCTGCGCTGGCGTCATTGCTTCCATTCCATGTACCGCTACCACTGCGTACTCCGGGTGCCTCAGAACTCAAATCCTGTCATTGACCGTCATTGGGTGTTGTTTTTGGCCTTCCTCTCCTCTTTCTACCACACCTCTCGATGTGGAGTTTGTGCAACTTGAGTTGATCAAATGAATGACCACAAGGACAACTATAAAGGCCTCGACCAGTACAGTTGTTAGTTTCGAGATGTTTCAAGTGCTTATCCTTTCTTCCATCCTGTCTGCCACAGCGACAAACATAAGCGGACCCAAGGTGGAACTCCGTCAGGTGTCGCTTCAAGGACCTGTTGTCCTTAAACGTCTTATTGCAGCGTTTTCTTCCACAATGAAACGGACTCGAAGAAACATGAGACGAGATAAGATGAGAACTGTTTCCTGTGAGACGAATGAAGAAGCATGGTAATGGTGATGCTTACCAAAGAGAGTCTACGTCGTCAAAACCCTGCTCACAAAAGTCGCAGGTGAGCCGCGCCACTTTGGAGGCAGGACTAGACGTGAATGCCTGATAGGATTCCTTTTCGTGCCCTCTTGAAGTCGACGAGTGGGATGTAGGAGTATTGCTATTCGCGGAGGTGTTGCATAAGGAAGGGGGTAGGTGTGGCTGATGCCAGGGAACCGAATGAGGGACAATGGAAGAATTTAGATCTGTTGGAGGCTGAGACAAGACACCTTGCATGGTTTCAAGAGCGTCATGAGGTTCAGTGACAAGTGCTAGTTGATTGTTTGACTTTCCTTGGTGTTGCGC
>JAAQPF010000970.1:0-17299 GCA_013396165.1 Fusarium globosum
CCCTTTAAATAACTAAAAGTAAGCATTACTTTAGCTACTGAAAATAGGAAACTAAATACTTAAAGGAAATAGGCTTTAAGTTAACTTACTACTACTAACATCTAGGAGGGTTAAGAAGAAAAGTGATAACTGGATTAAAAAGAATAAGGCAAGACTCTTATAGGTTTAGCAAGAGTAAGGCAATAATAAGAGAGATGTATATACCTTTAGCTTTAAAGCCTATTAGGGCGTTGGCCTACTGGGCGTAATAGACTTGTATTATATTAACCTGTATTTAGGGCTCTAGGCAATGTGAACTAGCTAGAGGCCTTAAGGGCTGAAAATGTTAAATTCGGCCATGAAATACGTATTTGTGAAGAGATCTAAGACTTATAATTGTATATTCTCATTAAAAAAGAGGGTATTAAGATAGGTCAAATTAGACCTAGTTCTGTTGATCTCAATGGATTAGCCACTTAGATAAGTATATCACTTCACGTTTGGAGCCCTTGCGGCCTGTACTTGCGGGTTGGCCGCGCACGGGCTATAGAGATAAGGATAGCCCCTCGTATTAAATTGCCTCAAGCTTGACTCAAGATACGGAGTACGAATATTCACTACCCGTTGGCCAACAGGTATATCCTGTTTTGCGTTATTAAACCTCACCACACTCAACATAACTTCTCAACTGCCGACAATGGTTAGCTTGGAGCGGCTTGAAAAGCAAAAACCGGTTTGTTAAACCAGTCTTATTGGTTGGTCTTGAAACAGAAAGACTTTAAGTAGCAGGCAAAGCTTGTTTAGGGAGCTAATAGGATACGTTCCGCTTCTGCCGAGATCCTAGCTTCTGTTCTGTCCTTTTTTCTAGTCAAGCTGCATCCATGAACAAACAAGGTTGAGCACGGTCCATATCGCTGGTATCGAGGGAATGCGAAACCCAACGCAGGGCTCCTTGTTGACTAGGTAACTAGGAGTAATGGTAGATTTGCAAGGCCTTTCCTGTTATGGCAGCTGGCTGGAATTAGAAGCACGTATGGAGTAGGTACTCTGCTATCAAGACGGAGAAAATGGCGGAGGCGGCCCAAGCTAGGTAGGTTAGGTCAGAGGACAGACCATCGCCACTAAAATCCTCCTGGCTTGTGTGTTACAACTCCTCTGAGGTATTTATTTACAACTATATACGATATAACAGCTATATGAATATCTGACCTAACTGGAGCGCCTACTAAACTCTATCTATTGAACCATATATTGTGCATGGACTACCAAATGCTCTGTACATGCCCTTTTTGGCAAAATGCTGGGAAAATAGGGGCTCATTTAACGCCCCTTGGCAAAGATCAACATTACCTAGTCATGCACCTTGTAACACCATCATTAGGCGGGCTCTAGCATCTGCCAGGGCAGTCTAGCAGTCGGCAGTTAAATGCTGGAGGGACTGTGGCAAAGCTGTTGTGGTTTTGGGCTATTCCTCTAGTCCGTTAGGCATAAGTGGAGCAGTGTGTAGGAGACGCAAACTACTGGTGAGGGCGGGAAGCAGCAGGCGGCCCCCTTTAACAACAACACGACCTCTTCGTGTTTTGGTATAAATAAGTAGGTTGCTAGTGAAGACAAGTTGGCTTTTGTAACCTAACATAGGCACTGAGCCAACCTTTTCCTTTATCTTTTTATCAGTCATTGCTATCTCCACCCAACATGCTGGAGACTGCGCTCTCAAACGCCTCGCCGGCTACAACAGGTCTTGCCCTGTTGATGCTGTGCGCGCTGTTCAAACTCTGCCAGGTCATATACCGAGCCAGGTTTCACCCTCTCTCCAAGATTCCCGGTCCCCGATTCCCCACCATGTCTTCCATCTGGATACGTTGGCAAAGATGGCACGGTCGGCTTTCCTTTAAGGCTGACCATCTACTATCAAATAATGGGCCGATAGTTCGTATAGCACCGAATATGGTGCTCATCAACGACGTGGAGTCTGTGCAGGCACTGTTCTCAAGACTAGACCTCGATACTGCACCGAAATCTATCCGAGCTCTGCGTATCGGTGGCCATGACTGGACTGTCACTTATCCAGGGAATCCTGTCGCCCGGCCACGTCGTCGCCCGGTCATGATTGCGACAACTACAAAGGCGATGCGATATTGGCAGCCAATGTTTGAGAAGAATATTATGCAGATGGTCAACGATCTGAGTGCATCGCGTGGTAAAAGCTCGGAAGACATCGTCCATCACTTACGCATCGCCACCCTCTTGAATTCTCAGCTTGTCATGGCGGGCCCGCACTCGAACCTGGAGCCGGGAAATTTCCCCCATGTCGTGGGCGAGTACAATTTCCTCGTCGTGTGGCGCCTCTGCCTTCCAGAATGGCTCTTTACGTGGCTCAAGGCGAGTCCTTTTAGACATGCTGCCTTTCGAATTCGTTCCAGTGACCGCTTATTCGAACTGGGTGAGAAGACAGTTGAAGAAGCGGAGAGCTGGTCGGGTAGCGATGAAGTGTCTACTGTATATGAAATGCTTGTGGATAACATGGCGGACCAGCTTACAAGAGACAGCAAGACTGAAATGAGTGCTGAGATGGCCGGTCAGATTCTCGCTGCGACCGAAACGACCTCCTCAGCTCTCGCTTTCATCTTTTACTATCTTGCCAACACACCTAGCTTAGTAGAAGCTCTATATACGGAGCTCCAGTCGGTAGAAGGGTTCAATGGCCTCGAGAACCTGAAACTACTCAATGCATGCATCACAGAGGGCCTTCGCTTCCGCCCGCCAGTTGCTCTGACCGGCAGTCGGGTCGTACCACCAGGAGGGTTAAACATTTTAGGATACTACCTACCAGCCGGAACCGTCGTGACCACACAATCACTCTCACTCAGTCGACAGAGGCCAGACCTATTCCCCAACTACGATGAGTTCGACCCGTTGCGCTGGCTAGACACCGATACAGCGGTAGTCACTGAGCGTCGACGTTACCTTGCCCCGTTCGGCTTGGGTGCTCGTCGCTGTCCAGGAGGGAACATGGCATCTTACCAGATGCGTATGATCTTGGCAGCTGTCATCCGCGAATTCCGTCTGTCAGTCGCACCCGAGACTACGCCTTCGTCAATGGCGCCATTCGAAGCAAACGGTTTCCGTTCACGCCAGGACGCGTGTAACCTGCTTTTTATCCCACGGGATCTAGACCCGCAACCTGGGCCAAGAGGATGTGAATGTGGACCCAAGTGTGATTGCATCGAGTGTCATTGCGTTCATTATGAAGAGCATTAGCTAAATACCTTTAAACTCCTGGTTTGAATATGTTATTTCTTTATAAAAGAGACCTATATGTTATTTACACTATATATTAACTCAAATAACTAAATTATTGCAAGCACTGGTCTGGTATTTATACCACTGCAGTGGCTCATACCAAAGAAATCCCCACGGGATACTGGGCCCCCGGAATCCAGACCTCGCATAGCATGGGCTTTGGTTTAAAGATACTCAGACACTAACCGCAGTTTGAGTGCCTCCTCCACTGGTAACAAGCCGGGTCGCGGAATCGTGCCGTCGGTAGTAACGGAAGCGCTCCGCATTGGGCTCCAATCATTGGCTCGTAACTTGATGGCTAACATCCGGTACATCTATCGATGCTTTGGGACTAGCTTGCGAAGATCTGCGATCTGCAAATGGGACCGCCTCTCACATGAGCTGGATACATCATGATTCTGACTCTAGAAATAGCCTCGATCTGATAGAAAACATTAACACGGCTTAAGTTAATGCAAATGAGGTAAGTTAATCTAAGTGCTCGAATTCCAGAAGGGAATTCACTAATAGTAGTTTTTTGTGGATGGTTTACTCTCAACGACGCGGGCACGGGTCCGTTCCGGCTCTTGCAGATTATCGTCGGAACGGTTCCAACAATGAGCTAACGACGTAGGCTAGCGTCCAATAAACACGAATAATGAGGGATAAACCTGGGGTTAGTCTCTACCCCAGACTGGCATGTGATGTCCCGAGGAGCTTAAAGAGGTCTGCCGCCTTGTCCTGGGACTTGTAAGTGCCAGACCCTCGCAATTCACCCTTTGTGGAGCAACGGCAACACCAAGATCCTCACGATGACTGAACGTACGGCAGTTGGACTTCCTACAGGGCCCAGTTCAGGGCCTCTCACAGACGCTCAATGGCAGGTTATGATGGCTATTATGGACACTATCATTGCTCCTTGCCCCGAGAGCGCGATCCCTGCTGGCCAGAAGAGTGCTCTACTTAGCAACTGCGACGACTCTACTCTCAAGGCTTTTCTTGATGAAAAGCCTTCCAATATGCCACTGTTCCAGGAAATCTTGAAGAGACTATTGGCCAATCTGCATGCTGATAAACTGTCTGCGATTGGCACAATATGCTCACTTCTCGGGTAAGCACTCTCTACTTCTGAGTTCTCAGCAGCATGGTTTGCTAATATCGTGATATGACAGGAATCGAGCTGCTGTCCTCCCTCTTACTGGTTACTTTACATTATTCTGTGATTTGTCTCCCCAAGACCGAACATTAGTACTCAACTCTTGGCAAACGAGCTCTCTGGCTACTTTTCGCGTCCTCTTCAAACAGCTCTCAATTATTGGCAAGCATGTTTATCTCCGATCAAGTACCCTTTTCAATGAGGTCGTTGGCTTCCCATCCACTCCTACTGGATGGCACCCGGTCGAATCATACCCCTTTGAATTCATGCAGTTCAATGACGCAGAAACCCATGTCCAACTAGAAACCGATGTTGTTATCGTGGGCTCAGGATGTGGTGCAGGAGTCGTCGCAAGGACTATGGCTATGGCAGGCCACCGCGTTTTAGTGGTGGATAAAGGACAACACTTTGAAACCTCATCGTTGCCCCTCGACCAAAGCGCAGGATACTTCCACCTTTTCGAGGGAGGAGGTCTGGTATCCTCTGAAGACGGGTCTATCTCTACACTTGCAGGGTCATGCTTTGGCGGAGGTGGAACGGTCAACTGGAGCGCATGCTTACAGCCTCAGAACATAGTCCGTGATGAGTGGGCAGACCAAAGAGGTCTCAGCTTCTTCAAATCAGGCAAGTTCCAAGAACATCTCGGCTCGGTCTGTGAGCGTATGGGCGTTAGCAATGAGTCGATCAATCATAACCACGGAAATAATGTTTTGCTAGAGGGTGGCCGTAGACTCGGGTACAGCGCTAAGCAGGTGCCCCAGAACACAGGCCATAGCGAGCATCTGGATGGATATTGTTCCATGGGTTGTTGGAAGGGCCAGAAGAATGGGCCTGTCAATGGTTGGCTACCAGATGCCGCCAGGTGCGGGGCCAAATTCATATCTGGCTTTTGCGTCAACAGGGTCCTTTTTAAGAAGCGTGGTGGTAAGAATGTCGCTTTTGGTGTGACTGGAACCTGGAGACCAAGAGACGGCTCGGATACGTCAGCTAGAACGGTAATGATCAACGCCAAGAGAGTCGTGATTTCAGCTGGGAGTCTGTGCAGTCCTATCATCTTGAAGAATAGTGGACTCAAGGTACGACCTGAATTCAGTACCATGAACACGGCATAGAGATTGCTAATACATCAGTATAGAACAAGCATATTGGACGCAATCTCCATCTACACCCAACGTCATTCGTGTCAGCAATCTTCGAACAGGAGACACGGCCATGGGAAGGTATATCGCCGTTCTCAAGACTGTCATACTCTAGCGTCGCGTACTGACATATTATAGGCGGAATTCTCACCTCCGTGGTTTCCAGCTTCGATAACGTCGACGGACATGGCCATGGCGTGAGACTCGAGCGCCCTGCAATGCTGGTAAGACTCTCCAATAACCAATATCCGAAGTAAAACTGACATTGATAGCCTTCTATGTGTCTTACATGGTGCAATTGGACATCAGGAGCTGACTACAAAGCCACAATATCGAAGTACAGGCACATGGAAGCATACATCGCTATCACTCGAGATCGTGACAGCGGCCACGTCACGGCAGATCCTATAAATGGCACACCTCGACTGGTCTACACTCCCTCCAAGTTCGATGCCAGCAACAACATGAAGGGCATGCTTGGCTTGGCAAAGATTCTCTATGTACAAGGTGCCTTGGAGATCCATCCCATCCTTCCTGGTCTTGAGCCATTTATGCGTGAGCCAGAGAGTCTGAAAAATGGTGTCGATAGCTCTTCAGGAGTCACAGATGCGAAATTTTCACAATGGCTGAAGAAGATGGAAGCTCATGGGAACAAGACACCAGATACGCCTTATGGATCCGCTCACCAGATGGGCACATGTCGAATGAGCACCAAGGAATCTGACGGTGTTGTGGACGAGTTTGGAAGGGTCTGGGGCTGTGAGAACCTGGTTGTTGCGGATGCGAGTGTCTTTCCAAGTGCGAGTGGTGTCAATCCTATGATCACAACCATGGCGATCTCCGAACACATTGCCTTGGCAATGGCTGAGGAGTTGGCTCGGGATACCCAGGAGCGCCCTAGGTTGTAGTTTACGAATGTACTTTTGTGAGATACTCGCTGTGTAATAGTACATGGCGTTAGTCCCCTTTGTGCATTATTTGCTCTGGGTATTGTTTTCCGTTGTCGTCATTCTATCCGGCTTCTGCATGACTGTTACCTAACAAGTTAAATCACCCGCTCCTCGTACATGGGATCTTCAAATTGATCGGCAGATAGGAGGCAGACAAGGCAGACTAGGAGGGGAAATGAAACATGGACCCCAAATCGGTGGACAGCCAGCGAACTTTATGCAAGCCAAACCCATCAAGGGTCGTGTATTTGTCCGAAGACGGCAGATTGAATTCATCTTGTCTCCCTGCCGATCTCTCAGATGGAGGATCTGCACAAGTGCTGATATCCCGGGCTTGGCACCTGCCGATCCCTCCATGGCAGTATGAGCTGCACTATCCGCCTCGTATAATACATTAGATCATTAGGGTAAGTACATACAGTAGTAAGATTATAGTTTGTAGAAAACTCCTAACTTAGCTAATAAGGAGTCTTAACTATTCTTAACTAGTACTGGCTAATTGGCAATATAAAATGCAATGTCTACTTGAGTCTATATAATAACAAGTTATATGGTGAGCTTGTTAAGAAAGATAGTTAAGAGAGTCTTAAGTACGTTCTGTAGGCTTGGCTTGCGTAATGTGTCTTAAGAATAGATCATTTTCAGCTTTTGTCTTACGCTGAGGGGTACTTGGCACGGAACAGATTTGGGGGCCGTAATACATAATACGTATACTCTTCTGATGGTTGAGCCGTCCTAATGGGACGAGAGTTATAAAAGGCCCCCTTTCACCCAACTCAAGTCTAGCAAACACACTTAAACTTCATTACACTATTCTCTTGCTTATCTTTAAGTAAACATTTATTTTCCATCTACCCTTCAGCTATCTATCTACACAGCATGCACATCTCAAAGCTCTTCATTGTCGGTGCCATTGTGACGGCCGCTGAAGCCTTCACATGTGCTAGAGAGCTGTTTGGACAATGCTACTTCGTCGATGGCAACCCAGTTGGCAAGCAACAACGCTGTGCTATCAAGTGCGAAAACAAGTTTGGCCATGTCAACTGTGTCTGCCCGGACTACTACCCAAAGAACGACAAAGGCTGGCCATATTCTGGAAAGCATGAGTGCATTCCCGTTGGTGCCTATAATGGCCGCCATAAGTGCTATTAAGTAACTCTCTGTGCATCCCCACATTGGAGGTGAGTAAGAATTATATTCTGGTATGGTGTTCAATGAAAAGATTGGTCCCTATACTAACTCAACAGGCCCTTGTCTGGTTATAGTTACCTACCAGAAAGAGTTGGACTGTTACAGGGAAATTGAAGAGCTAGTAGCTAGGATGTTACTGATATACTAGGGTATAGGGTAGCCTTTATAACTACATACAACACCTTCAAAACTGTAAGGTTTATGAATTTCTGACTTTTCTACCCTCTATTTTACTGCTGTTGGTATTTATGTTAGGCCTTTCAGCGGGCAAAGTGCGGGGCAAAGTATAACCCTCTAACCTTGAAACATTCCTGGCAGGATCGCGGCACAGCGATATCTGTCTTATCCCTCCTCTCTTCTCGTATGAGTGAAATAGTTACATTACGCCCCATTAAAAATGTGACTGTTGGTTGCACAGCTACATGTGGACTATCAATATGGCATCTGACTGCATATTCTCAGCCCATGCTGGCAAGAAGATTATAGACTGCACCGCTGCAACGGCCACTGAACCTTGCAGCTATCCCTGCATCGATTTGTTGAGCTGTCACCCAGTGCGGGGTAATGAGGCTGTGTGCCAGTTTTTATTGGTGCCTGTCAGGCGTGACAGGATGTAATGCCGGACGGTAACAGTGGGGAGCCGCAATTCTCAATCCCTCCAGGCCGGCCGATGCAAGGGTACATGTCAAAAGGTCCTCATGTTGCTGTTGTTGGTTGGGAGAATCTGGCCGCCGAACCCACGGCTTCTCAGGTCAAAGCACATCGGTCTACGGAGTTCGATTCGCTGCCCTTTAAACAGGTCGCCTTTCTCAAGTTCACAGCATCATTTCTTTCACCAACTTGTCATCTTTTACAACACCCTTTCGTTACACTCGCCAATTGACTTGAGAATTCCCTACAGAATGAAAGATCTCCACGAAGCTCTACTGGGTCCTACTCCGAAAGGTATTTCCGAACACGCTCTGTCGGAAATTATGGCTCGAAATGAGGAGAGTGTGCACCAAAGCATTGCTCGAGGGGAGGATCTTGAAGAACTTCGAGGAGCGGCATTCCATAATCGAACATGGGTCATCAGCGATCGCTTCTGCAATGTTGGCGATGGCGTCGACTCTCTTGAGGGCTATCTTCATGATCTTTGGCACATGTACTATCAGGTGGCCCGCCATACATCCCATGAAACGCCCGAACATGACCGAGTTGTTCTAGACATACTCAAGATCCAGGGACGTGGGGCTTTAACCAGGCCCGTGCCGGGTCTCTTTGGGGTCGACATTGCACGAACAGTTGAAGGCACGCTGTGGAATGATCTACCCTTCTTGGTCACTGACATGACCAAGTTCTGGATCGATAACGGCGCAAAGCTTTCGAGCGCGCATCGCATTAACTTTACGTCTTTCCTGGCCAAGCTGTCAGCAACACGCGTCAGCAAGGACAGGATGTGCCAGGTTGCCCTCGTTCTCTTCCGGTCTACATTCGAAGAGCCTCGAGAGCTCAACACGGGTCAAGGATCTGACCAAGAGGACAGAAGCCGAGACATGAGGGAACTCGACCTTGTCCACTTGCTGCCATCTGTCTCAGTTTGGATCAAGGAGGCTGGATACAATCTGGTTCAGCTGTCGGATGTGTCGTGGAATGATTGTCCCAGCGCGATTGGTGAGGGTGGCTCCATGTTCGTCGATTCAGAGCTTGGGAAACGATGTCCGTATGGATTCACACCTTGGCGATGGATGTACTGGCTCAAGCGTCTGTACGAGATTAGGGATGAGGCAAAGGAGGCTAAAGAGGGACGCCTAGAGGAGTATGCTACTGATGCCCTTGAATCAATGCTCGGGGCCGTGGTAGAGCGTAACTCTGAGATTCTGAGAGCTTATAAAGGTGCTGGCAAGGACGTGCATGAGGATAAATATCTGTCTTGCTTGAAGGATACAGCTCAAAGCTTGGAAGAGCTGGCTATGGGCTGGATGGATGACGATGAGGATACGGACTAGAATTTTCTAGACTCTAACTCTTAAGAACAGACACTCCCCTTACCGTATATACCTTCTCTGAAAAGTATTATGTAAAAGGTTCTAGAGATTACATCGGAGTTAAACACAGAAACAGAAGGTATAAATTACATGTGAGAAAAGCATCGAAGAGCTCTTGTTCACAAGCGCGAAAAGCCTGGGGAGCATGTTCTCAGCTGCCAACACGATTATACACAGCAGAAGCTTCGGCCCTCTGACTTCAATGTATAGGGCTCGCTTCCGTTCCCAAATACAGGAAACGCCGAATTGGGCCACGTATCACGTTATGTGGATCACGGCCCGCATCTGCTCTGATGAGGGATTAATCGAATGACACAATACGGCACAGCACAAAGCTTCATCCACCTATAGTGCTCGCTAAGGCGTTTGCAGCTGCGGTCGTTTTTTAGGATCCTTCTGTACGCTAATGCAGCTTGGGGTGTGATTAAAGCTCTATTGGTGTAGTTGTGGATATACGTTTGGTTTGGATGTTGTTGAGAAAAGACCTCCCTTGTTGGAGACGATATGTTGAAGATTAGGGGTGTTTGTAGTGTTAAGCTAACCTTCCTTGGCCGCAAGATTGGAGGTTCTTATATGCCTCTAAGGCCGGCTAAAGAGTCATTATCTAGGTTTTCCTCTTATTAGCCTTATGCTGTAGCAATTAGTTAGATATTGTGGTATAATGTCTAAGTTGTGAGCTAGAAGTGTTATTTGCTGCTGAGACCTGTAGCTGAGAGCTTAATCCGGCCGAGAGAAGATAGCTTCATCCACGAGGATACAGGTAGATTAAACCCTATCTTTTAAACTGGGCTGACGTGGGTCGTCAAACAACATGCGTCTACGGAGTAGTGTTATTCTCTTTGTCAGAGAATGTATTCGTGTATACGTACCAACCAATCGGACCCTCTGCCGTAGAGAACGCTCTGGCTTGTTTCTGGATATCCCTGTTGAGGCCTGCCCCGAAGTCCCCATACCGGGTTCCAAGTCAAGGCACCATGGATGCCCATTAGAAGTTTAGAGAAGGTATGTATGCGTATCTCCATCACATGTTTCTCCTCTAAGAAACGACTTTCATCAGCTCTTAATGACTGAAAGTGGTTGGGCTGCATGTCTTGAGGGATATCTTCGGGGCTGCACAGGCACTCTTGGCATTCTGTCGGCAAATATATCCAAGTAGCCGCCACTGCCTAAGCGCTTGGCGTTCAGCGAGGCAGGTTGTGTGCCAAGGTTGGTGCGGTTTTGCATTACCTATCGTGAAAGTAGGTAGTCATTTAGGCTGTTTATATCCCCACAATCTAGTTTTAATAGTTTCAAGTGGGCTAGGAATCATTTCAGGCTCTGATAATAGGATTAGGAAGATATGCTTGCTATCAATCAGCTTAATTTCACTTACCCGGTTGTTGATGATTCATCTCAGCAGCTCACTCAGAACGAGTTCCTTCAACATGTTGAGCCGATAGGATATTATGCCAATTGCACGACAGGACCAAGGGATATTCGTTTAATTTATTCTGAATCAAGTGAGCTGCATGTTGGTTCCAGGACCACTTGTATCCAAATAACTTGAGCTGTTTGTTGGTTGCAGCAGTTCGTGCATTGCATACACGAAGCAACATATGTAACTTCCATCACATTCAGTGAGATAACGTAACAAGACAAGATCAGCATTTATAAATTTTCATTGCCAGACAAGAAGTACATAAAATTGTGTTTGAGCTACTATCATGCCTCGAGAATCAAGCACCCACAGCACTTCTACCCGAATACTCAGATACAAACTTCCTAGTCCAAGACAAGCCCTCCCAAGATCGCCATCACCAAGTACAATATGCATTTCTCCGCCATCACTCTTTTGCTCGTTACCGCCATGGGCGTAGCAGCTACTCCCATTGACTCTCCAGTCATGGCCCTTGATGCGAGAGGCAACTTGGAGAAACGCCTCGATTATAAGGGGGTGAGTCAACAACAACAAATGCCCTGATACCTGGGAGACATTCTCCACTAACACACTGAATCTCTTTCTAGACATGCACCAAATCCAGCAACACATGTAGATACAAAGGCCCGAACGGCAGGACCGCGTTCAAGAAGTGCGGCACCTTCGCCAACCAGAAGGTACAGTCTCGCTGATTCCTGGCGATGCTAAACTGACAATTTCCCCTTTAGTGCACTAAGGATGGAGCTCCTTGCGTGTGGCAGAGCGACAAAGGCGTTGGTGGTAAGATCACCTGCAAATAGACGATTTGCGCGTATATTGGTACAGGACAGGGAAGAAACATGGGTGCCTCTTGAGCTATCCTCCTAAATTTGCTGCTTCCCAGTATGGAAAGACTATCGCGTCGGGATCAAGCGGGAAACACGTTGTCAAAGCGTTTTGCAGAGATAAATCACCTTCCAAGAGTGTATCCAGCAACCCGTGCCTTTGAGTTTCTTGAGAGTATGCGGTCGATTGGTCCTCCGCTTTGAAGTGTTAGTCAGAATATGTATACTGGACTGAATTGCTTATTGCTGACCTTGTTGCCTTCCTGTGATTGTTTGGTGCATCTTGGTAAGTAGGTTAAAGGACTTGCGAATGGACAGGCTGAACGACGAGATGACCTCCAAGACAGAGTGGCATTTGTTCGACGCATCAATCACGCTCGCTTGATCCAGTGTAGCCCATAAGGAGGGACAGAGACGACATGTCATAAGAACCAGGCTGGCCGTGCAAGCATCTGCGGCCTTGATTAGTCTATACCTGTATGTCTCAATAGAATACCTACATAGGCTGTTCCACCACCATGCTTCGGCAGTCTCTGTGCGAAAAGTTTCGTGAACCAAATTGATGAGCTGTATTGAAGAGCGTACACATGCTCTAGCACCATCGTGTTTGAAGGATGAGTGTAAGTCATCACTGGCATCCTGAGAAGTGTTCAGAGCTAGGAGCTGACTTAGGATTGGGCGGTACAGCATGACCTGTAGATACGTAAACCTGATGCCGTTTGGTAAGTAATCCCGAAGCAAAGCATCGGTTATATCGAGAATCTTACCGTGACTGTAACACGTTTCTCTGAATCGCGAGAATTGTCGCCTCGTGCGGCGGGATTGTGTCTCTAGCCCTAGATTCATGCCATGAGAGAAAGCTTGGGAGGCCAAGCTCGAAAGCCCGAAGCTTTGCTTGTAGCTCGGCAAAGACGTCCATACTCTGACTACTCATATCTGTGTGAGACACAGCACCCTGATCGTCATGAGGCAGTTTGCATTGCCAAGGCCTGTATACTTTTGATAACATGCTATCTAGGATGATACTTAGGCGGACAGTCTCTATTTGGAAATGTAGTTTAGTATCCTCGTTATCATCGGTATTCTGAAGGTTGAAAATGGTGCTGTCTGGCAAAGAAAGCGTGGAGATACTGGTGATCGTCGTGGGCCGACCGAAAGTCATGCTCACCAGCCTATATTCGTTAGCGAGCATCAAGGAAGGGTTTCAAGTATCTTACGTATCTAGCACAATACAGCCGTGCCATGTCCGTCGTCTGATGCGCTGTACTCGCGACTCTTGGTGATCATACGGTGGCAAGCTGTGAAGGCCTAGACCCTGCGCCACTCGACAAGCCAACCCAGTAGTGTTCCAGCAGCGATCTGGAAATGAAGTACCTTGCAAGACCAAAGCAACTAGCACAAGAGTTTGCACAACGCTTAGATCATTTATGTCTAGGAGTTCAAGGTTGACTTTGTCCTTGGCTCGGCTGAAGAAGACTTCATAAGCCTTTGTCTTGGCTGCCGTAGAGAGGTTTGAGAAAATGCACCCCAACGCGAAGATGGCGTTCAAGGAAGAGAAGAAAGCAACCGTGGTGGCGTCTTCTCCCAAGCCTAGGTTCCGATACTCCTCTGGACATGCAGTCTGCCCGCTAGGCAGCCATAGCGAGTTATAGCCATGCTCAAAAGCTTGTTTGTCAAATACGGGATAGATCCAGTATATGCGCTCAAAATACCTCTCCACGAGGTGATCTGCGAGGCGGCGTGGGGGAAGAGCAAATTTGTCGACATCGCCAAACAGGGATGCAGGCTGTGAAAGACAGGTTTGAGGGTTTACCTGTTGGGTCGATGGGGGGATTGCTGTTCCGCAAGTCTCTTTTAAGAATGAGGCGGCTGAAGAAGAACCGTAAAAACCTTCGCGTGTGTCACGGTGATGTCCAATGTCCTCTTCGGACGTGGTTGTGCCCATGGCAGTGACGCGTCTTGCATGGCTTGAATTCTCAATACTTTCAGTTGTTGTAGAAGACAATGGAGTGAGTAGTTGGGTATGAGATATGCCCATGACGAGAGCATCCAGCTCAGCTTGGCTCTCCGTGTCCGGTATGTTTTCTGGCCATGTCCGTCTATTACTGGATCCATCTGGATGAGGGTCCGGGATTGGACCATTCAATGCTGAAGCTTGTTGTAGCTGACGTTCCAGGTCGCGAATCCGATCGTGTAGAGCTCTTGTGTAACTTGAGCCACTTGTCAGTCGCCGCCGAGTTCGCTTACTGAGTTTGTCCTACTCACTCATCGCTGCATTCTGTACGGGCATTCCCAGCCCTGTAGACGCACTGTTCGATTCCCAGTGCCCGCCTTCGACAGGTGGAGCAGATCGGCTTGATCCCGTCGCAGCGAGACTTGCGTTCCCGACAAGGGTCACATGCCAATGTCACTTTGCGGCGACGTTGACGCGATTGCTGCTCTGACATACTGTATGTATGTAAGTCACTGATATCGGAGATAGCGGAAGGGTCAAGAGTACAATAATGCGCAGTTCGGGTGACCTCCTGGTAATGTTGATGGAACTCAGCTCAGTTGGGGTGGAGGGGAGAACGGAAGCTCGCTACTCACTAGTTCCGCACTCCACGGGGCCCGAGCGACTTGGAGACCCCGAGGTTGTGGGTCTATGGCTCGGTGAAGTCTAATTTATGCACGCGTCGGGATGGTTCCGTCTCAGCTGGACGCAGTGGAGTCAAAAAATGCTCGTGACACTGCCCTTAATGATAAAAATACTTGGGTAGACAAGCCACCAGTTTAGCGGTATGCTGTATGAGTTTAATCTGGCACCTAAGCCTGGTGCTGCAGTTTTCTAGCTACCTGATGGTAGGGTCAATTGACTGGAATGACAAGTGCAGCTGTAACACAACTTACATAAGGAATGCACCCGACCTAACGCAGCCATCTTTGTTCCACGGAGACAACCCGACTCACACAGCTGTGGCCTTCACAAGACACAACATGTCTGGGGTGTCATATGGCCCGACGACCTACCCCATGGGGAAATGCAAGACGAGCACCAGCAGACATGTGACAAGTATAAGAATAGGCCACCGTCATAAGATAAATACCGGTCTTTCCTAATTGTGAGAGGCCCAACAACCGCCTCACTTCCAACATGATGTCAACGAAAGAATCACCGTCTGCCTATAGCCAATTTGCTTGCATCGGTGCTGGATTCTCAGGCATTGCCCTGGGAGCTACGCTCAAGCGATGGTACGGTATCACCGACGTTCGTTTCTTCGAACGGCATAGTGACCTCGGTGGAACATGGTACGCGAATAAATATCCCGGTACGTTGATACAGTGCCCCCAAAAATATGCGCTAAGCTAAACTTATAGGCGCTGCTTGCGATGTCCCGAGTGTCCTCTACAGCTACTCTTTCGAGCCCAATCCCAATTGGTCTCGGGTTCTACCCTCACAAGAGGAGCTTTGGAAGTACCAGAAACACGTCGCGGATAAGTATGATCTACCGTCAAAGATGACATTTGGTGTCGAAGTCCAAAGCTGCCAATGGATCGAAGAAAAGAAGAGATGGGTACTTGACGTTCGTGACTACAAGACTGGAAATATCTTTCATCACGAGTGCAGGTTCCTGTTTGCGGGCTCTGGTATACTCGTCACACCTCGAGAGATTGACATTCCCGGCTCCGAAAACTTCAAGGGATCACTCTTTCACACATCGCAGTGGAGGAGCGACGTTAATTTCAGTGGGAAGAACGTCGTGGTCATCGGAAATGGGTGTACAGCTGCCCAAATCGTCCCCTCGATCGTCGACAAGACGAAGCATCTGACTCAGATAGTCCGTGCCAAGCACTGGATGCTTCCGCCCATCGATGGCGTGTATACCGATTACATGAAGTCCATCTTCAAGTATCTACCAGGGACTATGATGATACAGCGACTTCTGATATTCTTGTTCGCCGAGATTGAGTTGAAGGCAGTCCCTATGACTACCTCCGCTGCCAAATTCCGTCAGAAGCGGCGCGCTTATGCGGAGAAGTTCATGCGAGACACTGCCCCGGCCAAATATCATGACCTCTTGATTCCGGACTTCGAGATTGGTTGCAAGAGACGTATCTACGATTCTGGATACCTGAAGTCACTTCACTCCAAGAATCTGACTCTGACTAATGAACGCGCTTTGAAAATTGTCGAGAACGGAGTCGAGACAGACCGTGGCTTTGTCGAAGCCGATGTTATTGTACTGGCCAACGGCTTCTCTACCAACACGTTCCTTGAAGGAGTCGAGGTTGTTGGACGAGATGAAACGTTGACTCAGCATTGGGAGTCGTTTGGTGGAGCGGAAGCTTATAACTGCTCTGCCATGAGTGGTTTCCCAAACTTCTTCATGCTTCTAGGTATGTACTTACTTATTATGTTGACACAACTATAACTGACTACTGGCTAGGCCCCAATGCAACAACAGGTCACACTTCGGCCATCATGGCCATCGAGAACAGTGTCAACTTTGCATTACGTATCCTGAAGCCCGTCCTTGGGAACCCCAATGGAGTCGTTGAGCTTGACCGAGATGCTGAAGAGCGTTATGTCAATCGCATCCAGGATGATCTGTCAAAGACTGTGTGGAACTCGGGTTGTCAAAGCTGGTATATCCAACCCCATTCTAAGAACAGCCGAGTTTGGAATGCCATGGTTTATCCATATTCACAGGGATACCTATGGTATAGAAGCCTGTTTCCTGTTTGGCGCGACTGGAAGATCACTGTAAGTCATGGTTATCTCGTTTCGTATTCTGGTAGAGGCTGACATCGTGTTCAGGGTCGTACCAGAAAATGGAAATCTGTGCTTCGGCTCTTGTTGAAGACTCTATTAGTTCTTGCAGGAGGGTCAGCTGTGTCTGGCACTTTATTTCTGCTTTCAACATCGCAGTGGAGTGTTCGTGAGTTTTATTCGAGTCTATGCACAGCTTTACCACAAATATATAAATAGGTAGTTTCTATGGCACTTAATGCTGCAGAGGGATTGGTAGTTTGGCGCTTGCGCTGTGTAATACCGGGCAAACAAAGGTCGTGCCAGGATGATAGCCACGTGAGCAGTGGTTAGCCGAAAGTCATGTCGTTAGGCAGCAAAGAAAGGATAACAAGACACAAGAAAGTCACAACTCTGCACATTTCAGCGCACGTAGCTTGAGCCATGTCTCTTCAATAGCCTATCCACCATTACGCTCGTCTACCATACGACAGTATACAATTACTTTGTCTACTGCCGCATCAAGATAAGCATGCACCTATAAAATGTCAACTACTCAAAGCTTACTCGTTAAGTACACAATAGTATAGAGAAATAAGTAAAAA
>JAAQPF010000974.1:0-12115 GCA_013396165.1 Fusarium globosum
CCCTTGGAACCTTTTTGCATTCTTCCCCGCATCCCAGAGAAAACTAACCCCGACCCCAGCGATCGTCTGCGTCCGAAGAACCACCGCGGAGTGTCGGGCCTAGAGCCCGTCTCCATTATGATTCCAAGTCGTGATCATCTCTGTATTCTTGGCGAAATAGCAAGAGTCTTATTATTCTGTAGCTGTTCAGGAGGAAATGGGTGGCCCGGCTGGACTCGTGAGTTGGCGCTGTTCCTTGGATATCGGGATCAGGAAGATGTGATATGCTACGTTGTAAGTCAAAGGCACAGCAGCACAAGCTGGGGTGGTATGCAGATGCACGTTGTTTAAACGGTCAAATCATTATTAAGTAGCTTTCTGTGGTAGCTTACTGCCTTTCTAGGCAAGTCTGTCAGCTCCCTCTATGCGAATTTATCCTTTCAAGGATCATCATGATACCCCCTAGCCCATTACATGAATCAATGCCATCATCGACTCCATAGAATACACTTTTTCCCTTTCCGGGCCGCCATACCGCCAACGTCTCTAAGCGTCGTGGTACTCGGTCTAATTATCTGAACTTAAGCTAAAAGACCCCATTCATAAATCAGTAGATACCAGGGATGATTCGGTATCGAACAATCTTGCGGTACTCCTCCCAGTCCTTGCCGTACTTGCGGTGACACTTGTCGTCGTCACGTCTCTCGCGGTGAACGAGGAGGATAGCAAAGTACAGGATGTAGAAGTAAGTAATGAGCATACCCCATCCCTTAGCTTCGCCCTGGATAACCTCTCGACCGTCTCGCATAACCCACGCGCCCTCGGCATGAGTTCCGGCGCTGAGAATCTGATACCCGGCAAGACCGGTAGGGAGACAATAGGGCCACGACTGGATCCAATCGCCCAGGTAGTTGATGTGTCGGGCGATTCCCCACCAGCCTGTCGTGAGAAGCTTGCTGCCCTTCTGGGTCTGGATGTACTTGAGGTGAGAGATTCTGGGATCGTCGGGGTTGGTTCGGAAGCGGTTCTTCTCGTTGTTGGCTGAGCGGAAGATGTAGAAGCCAAGGCCGATAAGACCCAGCATACCGGCTAGTCCGAGAGGACCGAGGGAGACAGGGTGAACGGAGAGATATCGGGTCTGCAGTGAGTAGACATATGGCACCCAAACAATATCGCCAAAGGCCAGCATCATACCGAAGCCGTCGGTGGTGATGTCCATGGTGGTCAAAATCGCGGGCTCATTCCACCAAGAGTCGAAGACATACAGGGCCTGAACCGCGGTGATGAGGATAGAGCTATCAGTCACGAAGCCATAGTTGCGATACTGCTGGGCGCACCAAGAGCAGTTCATAATAATCCAGCCCATCATTCCAGGTCGAAGCTCGAGGAACTCCTTGATGTCAACCTCGCCGATGAGAGGGATCGAAATACGGGGGTTGAGCTCACGACCGATGAACCAATCGTACAGCATGTTTCCTGAGTGGCCTCCAGCAGCAAGCTCGCGGTTCTCCTTATTTCCGGGCTTGACGCTAAAGCTTCGAACGTAGACAAAGGTGGACACGAGATAGGAGTAGATGATGTTGGCGGAAAGGATCTGAATGAAGTTCTCCGACATGAAGGTCCAGACCGGAAACTCGGCACCCTGAGCAGCGGTTCCAGCGGCAAGGACGGCCAGGGTGAAGGTGCTAGAGTACAGAGCTGCGAAACATGTTAGAAACGTCTTCCTCTCATCATTTCAAGTTTCACGAACTGTTAAAACGGTACTTGAGCTTTCCTCCAGAGCGCAACTCAGTGCCCTCGACTTCAACCGCGGGCAGAACACGGTAGAGGATCAAGGAGAGAACGTTGTATCCGATCACAGCGGCGGTTCCCTTCCAGCTGACCAGTCCAGCGACGCCATTGCTGGGCCATCCGACTTCGTGTTTCAAGGCATCGAGCGATAGGGTCTTGGGGTGGAGCAGAGACGGCGCGGGGCAGCCTGAGATGTCGTTGCAGACGAAGTTGAAGACGTATACGAGGATGGGGAGGAAGAACGAGATGACAAAGGCGCCGGGACTGAGAATGTGTTAGAGCTATGATCTGAAGAGTGAGGTGAGGGTAAGGAGATGACTTGAAACTTACGGGCCGAAGAACTCGTAGCCGTGTTGCTCCTCTGAAGCCGGCTGTTTATCTTTGATAGCCATGTTTGAGGTTTTGACGAACTCAGATCAGGGGCTTAAGTCTTTTTGAAGCACAGGAACCTGAGAAGATATACTCAAATAACGAGGCCTCTTGATCTCATGGAACAAGATCAACTCTTTGCTAAAGTCAAGGCGAGTCTATGGGAGTCGTGACGAAATTACACAGAATTAGCTTAATCTAATCAACGCGTAGTTAGTGTAAGGTAGGTAGGTATTCTTTTTCGGGCCCCGCTGCTCTCCCTGTCGTATTCGCGTATTCGGGAATGGGCACTTGTCTCAGGTCAATTGACGAATTAGAGCTGGGATACTCTGTATGTAGTTGCACTAACACAACGGAAGTCGGCAATAGATTTGTTCGGCAATAAATATCTGACTGTAGTAATGAAATAAAGTTCTTATATCTCTTACTTGAGGTTGGTATACGTAACTCGTCATCTCTTCGATTTGTCCAGCGTCCAGACTGTCTTATTGAGTCCAAAGGAGCCGGCACATCTTCAAGCTCCAAGGCAGAAAAGTCCAAGATGCTGCCGGACAAATACTTGTCCCGATATTGGAGAATGTCCTCTCACAAAGGGGTCAATCACTAGCCACATCTACCGCCACAGATCTCAAGCCCCAAGTGTCTTAATTCTCCGGTCAAGGGGTGTAGAGCAGGTCATAGAAGGCAAGGGCCGGTTTTACTATTTGTGGAAAAGACAGTTTGAGGTTTTGGGGATTGCAACAGGAGCCAGGCCCCCAGGGACCACAACGCGTAATCAGGGATAATCACTACATCATCTCCATCTCCATCGCCATATCGCCAAAACCCCTCGCGACTCGGCCCTGAAACTATATTGTTTGTGTCTTCTCTGTGAAGTTGATCGTTCCGCTTACTCACCTCCACTGTCCCTTCATTATCAGCCCCTTTTGTGGTGACCATTGTTTTTGATGCTAGGCTCTGTCGCAATCATATAGCTCCGATCAACCAGACAGTAGATCTGTCCCGACGTCCACTCCATTCTAATCAATTCGCCTCGGCTTCAATACTCCATCGATCCAATATCCTCATACGACTTCGAATCGATACCTATCGAGTCTGTCGTCATGCGCTTCCAAGCATTACCCCTCGCTTTATCGTTACTCGGTTCCGCGAGCGCTCAAGTCGCAGAGCAGCCAACAACCACGATCCAAGTCCCACAATGTACAGCGACTTCACATACCGGCATGGGCGGCTTCTTCGATCTACGGCCAGACATGGCTGTCGTGCCCGATGAGAATACAAAGAAGTACGCCGTGACAAAGGACTACTTCTCGAAGGGCTACGATTACGGCAAGAACTTCACATTAAACATCTGCGGTCCTGTCGTGGAGTCAGTCACAAACGTCGTTGGTGTCGAGCCGCCTTTGTGGCAGAACGTGAGCGCTTATTACATGGTGGGAGGCGAGGTCTTCTCGATAGGGTTGGTTTGAACATGCACAACTTGGTGCATTGCGCCAGAAGGAATGCGCCGGCTAACACAGAAGCAGTTTCGAGTCAATGGACTTACAGAGCCGTGGTCGCAAGTTGGTACTTCAATACACGGGGGGTTCACCTTGCGGTGCCGACGTCAACAAGACGGAGCCGATCTACGAACGATCCGCCCAGCGCGACTCGTACCTCGAGGATGAGAACGACGCGACGGCTTACACACCCGTTCCGGAACCTGAGGAGCCTGCTGAGGAGGAACCCAAGCCAAAGGACAAGCGAAGACGCAAGTCGACGACCATTTCGTTCCATTGCGACAGAGACCCAACCACGACCTCTGCCAGCGTCTCCTTTGTTGGCACAGACCCAGACGAGTGCGCCTATTTCTTTGAGGTCCGCTCCTCGCACGCATGCGCCCACGCAGAGCCGCACAAGCCCGGTAGCGTCGGTCCCGGCAGCATCTTCGGACTCATCGTCGTGATCGCGGTGCTCGTGTACTTCCTCGGCGGCATCTTCTACAACCGAACGGTGACCCATGCGCGCGGCTGGCGACAACTCCCCAACTACAGCTTATGGGCGGGAATCTGGAGCTTCATCTGCGTGCGTCGTCCCCTCCCCGGCTCCAAACCCGAGCGATACTCTCCCTGAGTTCATTTCTTGTTTCTCTCTTTTTTTTGTTTTCGCTTTTCGCTCCCGTTTTATCATTTGGCTTTATATATAAAAGAAATTGGGGGCTGACAGGTGGGGTTTTCTCTTTTGGTTTTATAGGAACTTTGTTTTTGCTGCTTCACGGCTTGTCTGAGACGACTTACCGTTCGACGTGGCTACCAACAAGTACACTCGAGTCCGAGTCGGAGAGAGCAGGATAGAGATGCCGAGAATCGGCTGATTGACCAACTAGATGAGGAGTGGGAAGATTGAGTGTAGAGTAGGAGGATCATAGATGCGTGGTGTTTCTTTGTCACTGGGTGTTGTTGTCTTGGGGCCTGGATTGGGCTCGCATATTTAGAACGGACATCTTCGGAGTTTTAGGGGCACGATAATAGTCACGGGTTGTACTGGGCTTGAAATTGTTCGGTACTTCAAAAACATGTCAAAGTTGATCAAATTCCTCTTCCAGGTCTGCGTCTCTCTTATGTGATGTAGGTATGTATGAATGTGATGTGGCTTGATGAGTGTCATCAGTCTTCATTGTGCAAGTATCTTGTCATGGCTGTTGAGCTACCCTGCACCATTACACAAAACTCGCGGCCGAGTCTTATCAGTGCCTCAAGCCATCCACGGTGTCGGGTACCTTGGAAAAGACAGGTTCCCAATTGGGAGCATGTACTCCGTGCTCCTTCAAAGTATGGACTGTCAATGCGAGGTCTTGCAGTAGGCTAATGGTGTTCGCACGTTTGCTTCTAGAGCTGCGAACTGAAACTAAGCAGCCACACGCTGTAAAGCACCTATCATATCCCACCAAAGCAGCTCAGCTCAGCTTAAACTTAGGACACAGGCTTAAGCTAAAGACTTTTCTTCAAAGACGGTGTGAGCGGTACGGCCCATGCCTAGACGTTCCTAACCAAGGACACTCTATTCTCTTCACGTTTCCGGAGCCAAAGTTACGAGAAAACGCCACGCAGGAAATAGGGAGGCAGATCAAAGCCACATTCATGTAGCTGATGCCATTTTCGGGCAACGCGTGGGTTTGGACAAGCATGGCAGTCGCCCAATTGTCGTTGACGAGATAACTACATAAAAGAGATTTGAGGGGGGAACAAGATGGTTCGTGGGTTGGTTAGTCCAGGGGCCCACGTGTTGAGAGGACGTTTGTAGTGACTGCAGAGGAGAGACAGAATGAAGCCATCGCCAACGCCAATTCGTGGTTCATCAACACCACTACGACGTGGTTCGAATGAGCAAGATACCTACCAACCTACCTACAGCTGCAACAGCAACAGCAACAGCAACAAATGGCCCCCGCTGAAAACGAGGCTGGCTAATGCAATGAAACATTGATCGGATCTCAGATCAACACGAGGAGATCTTCAAAAGCCCCCCAAACGGGGAAACGAACCGGAAGCACCGTTCGTTTCATGCATAATACATATCGAATATGACATGTTCTCGGAGATAAAAAAGTAAAATCTCAAATCTCATATTGTCCATCTACCCGGCCCCCGGGTGTCGGTTCGATCCTCATATGCACGCAAGATAAAACCGGGCTGAGAATGCAAGACAATCCAAGCCCAGCTAGAGAGACAAGAGCCACACTCCGAGAGAAGACTACCCCTGCAAGCCTTGTTTCCTCCCAACGGCTCTGGCACTTTTCTCACAACGGTCGTTGTCTCGGCCCCTGGAACCGAATGCCCGGGGGGTAAAATGCGTACAAACCTGTTTTGATGGGATGCACAACAGGTATTACATGCGATGCATCGCGGAATAATACACACGTTCTTGATCAAGTGATTAAATGAGCAGTACCTCCAGCTAAAGTCTGAGATACAGGGTTCATGTAATTGACGAATTGTCTGTCTGCGGAAAGGATACCACCTCCGCAAAAAGAAACGTGAGTGACAGCAGTTGCCGAGAACACTCCTTGCATAAGGACCCTCCTTCGCATAGTTTCCCCGAGAGAAGAAGAACAAGAGAAGAAGACGCCAGAAGCCAGAAGTTGCAAGAAAAACAAAGCTTTACTCCTTTCAGCCCAACCGGCGTCAATGTGCGATAGCTTTCCCGTGACGTTCTCACCAATGCATGTCCATCGTGCCGTGTGTGGAGACGTGGAGGCCCTCGAGTGCGTCATGTAAGGTATGTATGTATATATGTATGTGTGTATGTAGCTGGTTCGTGCAGCCTGGCGGCCTCGAGATAGCCGATGAGGCAAACTTAGCAGACCTTCGAACTCGGTCTTGGGATACGAATGGGCTTCGGTCGGGAGTATATTATATTGTTATGGCGAGAGAGTTCGTCATTGTCGTGGTGTTTATCTCCTGAAAAGGGAACTCGATCTTCTGCAAACAAGAATCTGTAACCCGTCAGCCCGTGAGCTCCTCCAATCTCGTCTCCGTCGAGTCTTCCCGAAGCCGACATTACCAGTTTGATGATCATCTCTGGCCTGATCGTCGTATTTCCCAAAATCGATATCTGCATCTGGTCTGATCGCTGCAGTTCCCGGAGATCAAACTCAAGCAAGTATGAAGTTGCATCTCATCACATGGCTTGAGCCACACACACACACACACACACGCATACCAATGACTACCAACACACCCTCCCTCCTCCCCCCCACGACCGTTTTCTGTCTCACTTCGCTTTTGACACCCTCTACTACACCGCCAATCCTTGACGCCTCCCACGCGGGTTTCCACGCGGCTACATGACAAATGCCGTGAAACCACACAAGTCTGGATAGCTGGTATGCAGTTACGTCCTGACGAGGAAAAGCGGCCTTTGTAGTTTCGAAAGAAGAAACGTTTTTTCCTCTTCTATCTCAAACGACGAGATTTTTGAGGCGAAGAAGAAGAAATGAGAGGGAGGAGGAGGAGAAGACAGCTGACGGGAGCGGAAAACGGGTTTCGAAGTGGGTGGTTCGTTCGTTCGTTTGCTTGAGCAAAAACTGACGGGAAAACAGGGGGTGTCCTCAACAAAGAAGTTAGTAGATGCATACTATGCTGTGAGTAGATTCTGGTGAAGACGTCAATATGTGAGTGCTTGCAAAGCGGAATATGATTCCCGGTGGTCTGGATGCTCAAGTGTTATGCTGGGTACCGAAAGTCGCAGTGACTGACTTGTTTGATTTTCTCTGGCGAAATCGACCGGACAGGATGCCTGCAGGTACGCGTGCGGATAGTACAGAGCAGGATAAAGAGCTAATAAGGCCGTGGATGGTGGAATGATGCTTCTCTTGCGAAGTGTCTGCATTGGTGTTCCCATAGAAGATGTAGCTACTGCGTCTGCTTTGAGAGCCATCCAAATTGGGTTTGGGTGGAGAAGTTTGGTGTTTTCTGGTTCCTGGATTGCGGCGTGAGCACTAACCTATTCCATAAACCGCCAAAAGCGTTACATCGAGCAATGTCACTACAGATCTAGGTACGGAGGTTTCTTTGTCTTGGTGATGATTGCCTTTGGTGTTTTTGGCTCTGTACTACTTTGTTACTGTACTACCACGGAGTTGAGCTGGTGGTATCCTGACATCTTGACCTACACAGAGCTTTCTCCCACGACGTCTTGTACATAATCACCGCCATTCCGGATAGCTGGCAAGTGTCACTACCTCCGCCTTCTGCAGTACTTGTAATTCATCCTTTGTGCTGGTGACAAGTCGATTTATGCAGTGATAGATTACATCCATGGTGTCAAGAGGCATCTCGCCGTACCATACTGTGATCTGGCTCTGCTCACAGCCTGGCAGTTGTACCTTGAACGAATATCCCACCATCTCCAGCTAGGCTACGGCCATTCGAGATCTCCGAGATGCATAGCCTTTATCAAGATTTACACGATCTCCATGCAGCATGTCACGCAACAGATCACATCTCACATCACATCCAATACGCTTAAACCGCCACAGCTCCTCTCTCCCCTCTCCCAATCTCTCCTCCCCTTGACATCACGACAACTACAAACACTGCAAAGTCCCGCTCCCACAAGCGGGTCGACCTACCCGGGCTACCTACCCCTGTCCCCGCCTGCAGACGTCACTAGCTCCAAGATCCCACTAGGGCCCAGATCTCAGCTGCAGCTCAACCCACCCCTGCCAGCGATGTATGTATGTATGTAGGTATGCACAGGACCGCTGGGCCTACAAGGTATCCAAGTCGGAGGGGGCAGTGAAGCCCCCCGTGTGGAGGCAAGTTCGCAGGTTTAGGTGCACGTACTCTTCCCTTTTGGGTCTTCTACATCCTCAGTGTCATTAGGTCAGGGGGGGACTTTGTGATACTGTTCTTCCATGGGGGCTATTGAGCTTGTGCACTGCTCTGATTGTCTATATCAGAAGCTCATTACCCTCCTTTGACCTTTGAATATCCATCAAGTCTCTTCCTACAACGATAGCTCATTGTCCACTGCTCCCTTTCTAGCTTCTTCTATTGTCCCTTGACCTCGTGCACTGCTGCATCTACCTCTTCTGCTATTGTCCCTCCATTGTCGTCCATCCTCTCACTCCCTCATTGGCCCTGTCGTCATAATTCGCACCTGTCTGGGGCCACTAACAACGCAGAGTGGCTCGTGACCCCACTGAGAGCCATTGCTTGTGACGACTAGCAACAATACTTTACGTCTGAATTCCTATTGAGCACTTCCAGAGCTATAGGAACAATGGAAATGGTCAAATTCGAGGACGAGAGCTCTCTGGCTCGTCTATATAACGCCGAAACTTGGCCTGGCTTCTACTCTTCTTTCTTTCCTCCTCATCACTTCACATCTCAGTCTCTGCCTCTGTGCCAACAGCCCTTTTTCTCTTCCGAGCCTTGTCTCTGCGCCCCGAGCTTCACCTCGAGTCAAACCAGTAGCCTAGGCTACTCAGGTATGCTTCCTCCTCTCACACCATCTTGCCTTGGCCTCGCATGTGCTGACTTGGACAAGATAACTTCACACACAACTTCCTCCCCAGTCCACCGCCATCAAGTCTCTCAAGCGATTATAGCTGCCCAGGTATGATTTCCCTTTTCCATGCTACAAGTCTTTACAGTCCTGATCTAACTTGAACAAGACTGCTTTTTACACCACCCACACCCGAATCTGCCTCCGCCCATCCTCCCCTCCCACAATATCTACCGCAGTCTTTACCAAGGTATGTTTGGTCTCTCATGCCAAATCACTCCAGCTTAGCCCTTTGCTGACTTGCCAAAGACCAGCTCGCTCCCATCAAGACGGAGCCTTTACCCTTTTTTACACACAACTACCTCTCGCGTCTCCCACCTCCAAGCCTCCCTTCAAACAACAGCTGCGCCTGCTGCGCCTTCGGTATGTTTTATTATCTTCTACCTTAACGTGCTCGAGACTAACACTGTACAGACTCTTCCACCAGCACACAGTTGCCATCTCCTCCCCTCTCCTCCGCCTCCGACCACCACCAAGAGGCCATGTCTTGCTCTCCCGTCTCCGCCCACGGAAAGTCTCCTGCTGCAGGAGTGGGAGTCTGGGTGGGTGCCAGCAGAAAGTCTCCTGCTGCAGTGGGTGCGGTCCGAGAGTCTCCTGCTGCCGTATTGGGAGGCTCGGTGGGCGGCCCCAGCAGAGTCTTGCCGGCTCAGACCCGGGCCCAGAAGATCCGCGCGGTGCTCGATGAGTACGAGATCACCTCCCCCGCCCTCATCCAGAGACTCATGCCGCTGCCTGTCGGCCGAGAGGAGAAGCGAAGCTTCGTGCGGCTCCTCCGCCTCCATGGCGTCTCGTACGCCGACATCAAGAACCTCGGGGAGCTCAGCACCTCCCTCAGCACCCTCCGCGGCTGGGACCGCATGAAGAAGCCCCCCTCCGATCGCCCTCGTATCCCGCGCTGGAAAGTTAATGACGTAAGTTGCCTACCTCTCTCTTGCCAACACTTTGAACTAACACGGCTAAACAGGTCGAGGTTATGAAACGGGCCGTGGACGCGGTGGTCGGGACGATGGAATTGGGGTCCCCTGGCTTCTGGCGTTGTGTGGAGGAGGTGATGGCCAGGACCGGGGCCTCCCATCGCTTTTCTGCCCAGGCCATCGCGGCCAAGTACGACAACAGAAGTCGGGGCGACATCACTCGCCAGAAGGCCAACACCATGGCCCAGTAAATAGTTTTTTTTAGTTTCCTGGCGGCGGTTTAATGAAGAATAATGGCCCTACAAGGATGTAAGACCAGTTACCGACAACAAATGTCTTTGGTGATTTGCAATGCCTTATCTGATGTCTCGATGCGACTTGTTAGTACACAAGGCCTTGAACTGTAATTCAACATCCTGGAGGGCTGAACTGCATACCATTGATGAGTTTTGTTTACAGATCTTATCCAAACTGTAGTCAGATGATAAGTAGAACGATATTAGGTGCAAGCCTGACCCGGATGAAGCCTGCATAGAAGTATGGTGGTCACGAGAAACACGGGATAACAAAAAGCGGGTGGTGAGTCAAACACCGTTGGAGTATTGTATACTGCGGATGAATTTGTGCCGCTCATTGCTTGGGTAGAGGCAGGATATACGGAGAGAGCGATCGACATGTATATAAAGGCATGTATGGGTGTTGGAAGCTATCGCGAGAGTGAAATGATTTGAACTTGATTGTTCTAGATTGCGAGTGAAGATGGGTTTGAAAATCCAAGTGAAGTGTTTCGATAGTTTGTGTTTGTTACTCTTTGTCCATAAAGTCCAAATAATATCTTCACCATCCCCACTCTGCTCAGCCTCGTCCTCTTGTTCTTCGTAATCGTCCTCATCCCTGACAGGCCGCCACCATCCTCGTTTCACTCTGTCCCTCATATCGTTCTTCGTAATCGTCATCATCCCTCACAACCTGTCGCTGTCCCCGTTTTACCCAGCTTCCCCTCTTGTTCTTCGTAATCGTCCTCATCCCGACAACCTGTCAACACCTCGACCTTCTCCAACCAAGTTCTCTCTGCTGACTCAAGCTCTCAGCCACAAGTCCCAACTGGCAAGCTTGGACTTGATCAGGTAGTCTTGCTCTTCAAACCTCAGGCTCACTTCTGCAAAGGAAGCCATTTGGTCCTGAGATTCAGATGAATCCAGCATCGTTGACGGCGCCGTTCTGAGCACCATTCAAACTCCCATGCTCGGTGAGGTGATCTCAGCATGTAGCTTATGATCACCACACAGAGCCTAGTTGTTTCGATGATGCCCAGGATCGCGCCGTCAACGATGCTGGATTCATCTGAATCTCAGGACCAAATGAGACTCCTTCAGACGAAGCCTCATCATCCCCCTGCGTTCAGGTGTTAGCCAACTGATTCAATGAGGAACAGAAAATACTTACATCACTGCCAGTTCAGGAGGCACCAAATAGGTCCTCTTGGAGGTCCAAGCTGTACTTGAGCGCGATTGCAGCATGCTTGAAGGGCTTGGACATGCCAGCATCCTTGATCGCAGCGTACTCCCGCTGCTTCNNAGGTGCCCCGTAGGCAAAGTTCGACGAATGGGTGAACAGGTTGAAGGGCTGCACGTTCCAGGCATCAGAGAGATGCTTAGGGGGGACATATGCAATAGTGTTGGAAACGGAATTAGTGAGTTCCTCGGACGGGGAGGGTTGCGGAGACTAGAGGCCGGAGGGGCTCCGCCTTTGCCTTTTTGTTGAACGATGTTGACGGAGTCCCCTCTAAAGTATCGATGCTCTCATGTTGACCAGTCCTCCACACTTTGTGCTCCCTCCCCATCCTTGACATCCCCCCAAAACCAACTTTATGACAGGAGCTCGAGGGGTCGCCGCCATGAAAGGGCTCTGTCCTTGGCGTTCTTTCTTTTTTTATTGGGTTGACAGAGCCCCTTCGATAAGGCCGGTGTTTTCGTTTGGGCGGCTTCCCCTCCTTGCTCCCCGTAATCACC
>JAAQPF010000976.1:0-12358 GCA_013396165.1 Fusarium globosum
TTATTATAAAAGCTTTTAAATAAAAGCTTATATTAAGAAAAAAATACTGCATTCTTATTTATTACCTATATTTACAGCTAAAAGGTTAACCTTATAGGCTGCAGTTATCCCATAGTTACTAATAGATAAAGTATCGATATACACCAATCTGATCAGGTTATGTGCGAGGTAATGACCCTAAAGCTTGGAATCTGCTCTTGTGTAGGAACATCTCCAAAGTTCACATGGTCAGCAACCGTCGGATCACGCGTCTGCAGTCTGACATCAAACGTTGCTTTATCGGCCTTTTCCTTGCTCCATCCATGAAGCGGGATATGAGTCCTGACTTCTAAATGGTTCTGACAGTTCGCGCAACCAGCGACATGCCAACGGCTCAGCACCGCTTCAGTACCAGCAAGCTGCATCGCTCCCGTGTTCTTATTCTTAACAAATGCAGTAATCATGAACGAGCCGCCGATTGCCGCGCGGTTAATGTTACTGACAGCAAGGATGGGGGTTTCTTCGTGCTTGGGAACGAAGAGGGCGGGATCGCCGGCGTTGAAATCGTTGGGTGTGTTGTAGTTGTACTGGTAGTTGTAGCCCAGGCTCTCGGGATTGACAACATCTCGGGACGTCATGGGATCAGTCTCACTACCAGGCTTCTTGAACGGATCGAGAGCACTGTCGAGGGTCAACCAAGTTCCGCCGGCGACACCGGGGGTTGGGCCTTGGCTGTCGACAGAGTTGGTACCTGGGTAACCCTGAATGATGTCAATTGACTGAAGGGCGTTGTTCTTCCTCTGCCACTCATAGAAGACAAGATCGACGAAGCAGTGGTGGAAGAAGAAGATGGGCTAGAACAGATTATGTTAGTCACCTTACTTTGCTGGCAAGGGGTGTTTTAGCTTACATCAAAGGCGGCAGTATCATTCTCACCCATATCGCCATTGGCTCCGGTGTACTGGTTAAAGTCCGCATCGATCTTCTCAAGCTGGAAACCTCCAACGGCCAGATGGATCGAGTTGTGCGGGGATTCAAGAGGAACAATGGGAACATAGCCATCTGTACCGGCTCTATCGTCATTCCACTGCTGGGCAGAAGTGGTGTTGGAGAAGACAGTATAGTTGGGTGCATTCAAGCAAGCTCCGTACTTGTACCTGACATTGGCCTTGATGGTCGTACCCTCGTCATTGTCAAATGTAACCTCGTTGAGCCAGGTGACAATGTTCCCATTGAGCATCTGGTTCGTCTTGGCTATGCCCAGGTCATTGAGCGTGTCGTTATGGACCTTAGTCTTCGCCCGGTCCTTCTCGGTGCCAACGAGACCTGAGAATGGGTAGCGCACTGTCTGATAACCAGCGGCCTTGGAGTAATTAGCATCAGGGATGGGGGACAGATGATCTGTGATGTTTGCTTGGAACTTGTAAGAGTAAAGCGGATTGGGATCAATGACTTCCTTGTTCTGGCAAGTGTACGTGGGTGTCAGGAAGTATTCCGGGATTCCGTACTTGAGAGACTCTTCCTCCGTCTCATCCCAATATGCCATAGCGACACCGGGAACAATGGACTGGAGAGCCTTCTCAAGCCGGTGGAGGTAAGCACGGTGCCAGGTAGGAAAGAGAACATTGCCATGGTTACAGTATCCTCCCCACCATTGAGGATTACCCCAACCAGCACCCCGGAAAGGTTCGCCATGATAGCCAGCAATCATAAAAAAGGAGTTGGGGTTAGTAGGGTCAAGCTTCTGGATACCTGCGAACGCTCTGACAAGGTCATCGCGCTCGTTAGCCGGCATGGTCCGGATGTTTTTTCTGGTGACGACTTTGGCCATGGTGAATGAGTTATGAGAAGACTTTGTGTGAAGTTCAATGATTCAAAGTTGAATGAAGTTGGTTCGAAGGAGACTGAGAAGCTGCGTAAGAATATCTAACCAGAGGGAACCGCGCAACCGATATTTATATCCAGAGCAATTATGCCGCTACCAGTAATACTGCCCAAGCCTGTCAAGGAGCTCAATAATCTAGACCAGGTCTTCCACTACTGTCCTTAGAATGAAGAATGGGAGTGACTCACCGCGATTTGGTGTAATAACCCTCATTCGCGTATAAACGGTTCAGCTTTCAGCTTTCACCTTTCACCTTTCAGCTTTCACCTTTCAGCTTTCACCTTTCAGCTTTCAGCCTCTTCCATATCCAAGGTCGATCTAAGCTGTTTATGGCCACCTCTCGTCCCGTCCCGTCTTACCTTTTATTGAGGCCATGCCTCTTATGGAGTGGTATAACTGACTACTGAGATTGACGCATGCATGTTGAACTGAATTCGGGAATGTGATACACTATCACATACTTTCACAAGTACAGAAGGAAACATGTCTCAAACGTGATGTATCTAATGGGAAGATAAAAACCTACCCCTCAATGTGTGGAACGCCAGCGAATTTTGGTGTAGTTGGAATCATTTGACTTTTCTCCCCGAGGATATGTAGCAGCACCAGAAGTGTGTGTGTATGCAACGTGACAATTTAGGAATGTTTTGAGAAAGCCATTCTGCAAAAGTCAGGCCACTTAACTCCACCTTACACGCTAGATATCTGTAAATCTACTGATAGTTTTCAGCTTGTCTCAGTTGCAGGACTAGCCCGAACTGATAGCCTTAGCGCGGCGTGGCTTCACGATGTGGTATGCAATCCCATATTGGTTCTAGGCGGAAACGATATCGGGCCATCGGCACATTTAGCGGCAACAAAAGCATATATCCTGAATAGAATGAACCTCCTCTATTCTCTTAGAACGGCTTCTATATCCACCCGCCAGGTTGTCGGAGACAAATCACTTGCCTAATATGTACAATGTATCAGTACGTGGCTTGATGTAGAGAGCTAAAGCACATCGCTCAATCCTCCAGTATAGCTTATCAGTTTTAGACGAGCGTCCTCGTTGGCGTCTTTCTGCGTTCTGAGACATTCTGAAAGGACATATATGTCTTGGTTTGTGGCTTTCAGACTTTTCTGCAAGGACTGTTTGCTGCTTGTAGCTAATAGCGGTGAAAGGGAATTCTGCATGTTTTCATCCAGGGAGAAAGAAAACCCGAGCGTCCAGTCCTAAGTGATAGCAATATTTAGTAACTGAGTATACCTTTTGCTAAATTTATCTTGACACCTTGTATTAGGGCCGGAGGGGGCTGATCCAGGGCTGACTATGAACCTACATGCAGTTCATCTCCGGCAACAGACAGCAACATTAGTTAGTCCACATGAGTTACATGAGCCACCTCCGCCTTATCAACTCGCTTTTGCTCAAGAGTAATCAATGTCTCAGGGCGCTCTCTCTGCGTAAGCTCTGGAACGCGGCAAACAATCAGACCTGGGTTCTGTATGAAGATCTGGTCCATGTCCTCGAGGGTGCGACGAGCAGTTTCAGGATACAGGAAGTAAACAATCGGGAAGTAAGAGTAGCAAAAGCCAGCAAATACTGTCCTCAATCAGCGGTTTGTTCGAGGGTGTTGCTGCTAGACACTTACAGAGGAAGAAGCCCCAATTGAGATTGTCGACGCCAGTCTTGGTGAATTGAGTAACGATGAAGCCGCCCATCCAGTTAGTGGCCGTGGCTGCTGCAGCTCCCCGCGTGCGCCAGCCAAGAGAGTTGACTTCCGAGTTGAACACCCACGGGACTTTGGCAAAGCTGGTACCATAACAGAAGTAGTAAATGAAGAAGAAGGCAGTGGTGACTTCGCCGAGCTACGGAAGACGTTAGCCTTTTGTCTTCAATTTGGGTGTCTCTGGTCCATGACGTACGCTCTCCTTCATGCGAGGGTTATTCTTAGCGCCGAGAAGAGTCATAGACACAATCATATAACACGAGCCCATTGTCGCTGCTCCATAGAGCATCATCCTAGCAGGGTCATTAGGTGAACGAGGTATTCTTGGGCTACGTGAAAGCTTACTTTCGGCGACCAAAGCGGTCAATGATGAACAGACAACAAATGGCGGCAAACAGGTAGATAGTGCCATTGACACCAGTGAGGAGGCGACTTCGGCGCGCGCTGTAGCCAAGAACCTGCTGTAACATGGTGGGGAGGTAGTATCCGAGAGCATTGACTCCTGAGAACTGCTGCATGAATTGTGTACCGCACGAGAGAAGGATCCTGCGAAGGTTTTGAGTCTTGTCACGACACCTGAGCATATCAATCGTGGATACTGTCTCATTGCGCTCTTGTTGGATTGTGGCTTGGATTGACCGGAACTCAGTCACGACATCGACGTCCTCAGTGGTTGCGGTGCTGCCAGCAAGTCGTGCTATAACAACAAGAGCCTCGTCGTGTCGATCCATGAGCATCAGCCATCTAGGTGAGTCGGGGACAAAAAGCAGCGCAATGGCAATGACACATGGGAATAGGAGCTGAAAGCCGAGGGGGAAACGCCACTGAATAGGGCCGCTTCGAACACCTAGGGCGTAGTTCATCCAATTGGCGAGACAAAAGGCGGCGGTGTTGCAAAGGGACTGTACGACAACGAGTTTACCTCGAACGCGAGGCTTAGAGCATTCGGCCTGATAGACGGGACATGTTGACGAGGTGATGCCTGCGAGCCAAGGCGTGAGATTGTAATTCAACTTGAGTGCGGAGGATGTACGTTGGAGACATACCCATACCGAATCCGTTGATGACACGGCCGACTATCATCTGAGGAAGATGCCATGATACGATCTGTAGGACGGCGCCAATGAGGTTGCTCAAGAGACCAACCCAGATGGTCTTCTTGCGCCCCAACTTGTCACCGCAGACAAAGGCAAAGATGGCCCCAAAAAAGGCGCCCAGCTGTAATCTTGTTGAGTATTTTCAATTGGTCAAAGATGTGCTGTCACTCACTGCGAAGCAACTGGAGACGATTCCAGAGATACTCGCGACTTTGGTCTCGGGAAACCAGTACTTGAAGTCGGCTGAGATGAGAACTGATGAGAAAACGCCCTGATACACCGTCGATGAGCGACTTTCTGGACCTGATACGATATGAGTAGCTTACCTGGTCGTAACCAAACCATGACATGGAGACTACCAAGACGCATCAGCATAGAGTTCATCAAAGAGTTAACGAGTCTCTGACCAGCATTGACAAGTGTCACACACACCAGGAGTGGCGTGCCCCTGAGATTACCCAAAGCCATTGAGTATTAGTCTGGTGAAGAGAAGACAATCTTGAGAGGATGATGATGAGATCCAACGACGAAGGAGGTGATGGCCTGTTGCCATTTATAAGAATCACAGGGACGCCGTCTCTACATCAGGCGCTATTGCTAGTTGCCAGATGTTCGGGTCTAGGGTCTGGGGTCTGGGGAACCTCGAGCTAGTGGGACGTTGTGCGGGGAAATTGATCAGACAACCCATCGGCTGATACACGCCTCGGTGAATGCTGAGTGACAGTCGCGAGGGAGGAATTAAATCCGGGAAGCATTAACCCGCTTCAATACGAGCTAGTCTAACATTAGTCTTAGTATAGGCAAGCGGCGGGGATAGGCGGCAGAACGCCCGTGTCTCGTTTCTCAGCTAGTTCGCGGGGTAAGGCGGCACATCGTCAACCGACAGTCAAGGCATCGAGAGTTCCTGATGCGTTACGACACAGGTGAAAAGGCATTGGCCGGCTCCATATAAGCACATGGTTAATATAACAAAGCAAATTATGTAACATTGTATATGACAACTTGCAATTTTCCATCTCTTTGTGATTGATACTCTTTAGCAAATCCTGTTAAGATGGTGTCTTCGCCTCCCGCAATGTTCGTCAAAACACTCATTTTCCTCACATTGTAATAAAGCGACTGACTCATCTGAATTCATTAGACAATACGTCTTGGTGACTGGTGCCACCGGGTTTATCGGTGCACATGTTGTCGACCAACTTCTGTCGCGTGGTATGAAAGTCCGTGGGGCTACTCGATCATTATCGAAGGGAAAGGCTATGATTGATGCGAGGCCTGAGTTTCGAGAGAAGCTTGACTTCGTTCAAGTTGACGATTTTGAGAATCCGGGGGGGTTTGAAGAAGCCATTCAGGACGTTGACGCCGTTATTCATGTGGCAAGTGTACGTGCTATGAAAGAACTGAATAATATCACGGAAATTCTGACCTTACCTAGCCTTTCACGTATGACACCAAGGACAATGAGAAGGAGTTGGTTACACCAGCGATCAACGGTGTTGACTCTATCCTCAAAGCGGCGGCTACTTCACTGAAAGTCAAGCGCGTCGTCATCACATCTTCCTTTGCATCCGTCCTTGATGCTAGGCGCAAGGCACCGCCGTACTTCACTTACACCGGCGATGACTGGAACCCTTTATCATACGAAGAGTCGGTTGACCCAGAGACAAGTGCTGTAATAGCATACCGTGGATCCAAGAAGTTTGCAGAACTCAAAGCTTGGGACATCGTGACTAAAGAGAAACCCTCCTTCGACCTAGTCACCCTTTGCCCGCCCATGACGTTTGGTCCCATACGCCACCCCGTTACGAGCGTCGACGCGCTGAATGAGTCAAACAAGATGCTCTTCAAAATAGCCTGCGGCGAGTCTCCGCTCCCGGTCGCCAGGGTCCCGTTCTGGATCGACGTTCGCGACCTTGCCAAAGCTCACGTGGAGGCACTTTTGCGGCCTGAGGCTGGCGGAAAGCGATATATCCCAGCATCCCCTGAGAGATTTACATACAGCAAGGCTGCCAACATCATTGGATCACATTTTTCCTGGGCGGCAGATAATGTGTCGAAAGAGGTGCAGGCTCCCGATGAGTCTCATGGCGTGGATGGGGAGACGGCTGGTCGGGAATTAGGTCTTGATTACAAACCTTTTACAAGAACTGTTATAGACTTGATCACGCAGGTAAAGGATATGCGTTAGTCATGATTGTTCGAACTAATTAGTATGGCACTAGATCGTGGGAATTGACTCAAGGTTCTGCCGATAGTTGGCATTACACTGTAAGATTTCGCAGGGATCTCCTCCCTTATGTTATCCCAAGCGCCTTTCGATCAATAGAAAGAGGCTGCCTAATATGCAAAAATGCAATTTATTGACAAGTTCTTCTTATCTGTAATACATTAAGAAATTAAATGTTTGAATAACTATGATTTCTTATATAGCATGCAGAAAGCTCGTGACCTCGGTATTATTTTATAGTAAGAGGCGTTTAGGTGGTACGAGGCTTGGATTAGTGGAAGCGGAAAGGCGGCAGCCATAGCTCAAACAATGGGCGGGTATAGGCGGCAGAGGCAAGCCGAGTTAGACTTATAGCCCAAAGGAGTTTAGTGTCTAGGTAAACATTGCAAATATAATATAGGGTATCTTGGCTAATTAATAACGGAAGAGTAAATATATAGCTCTCTAGCTTTAGTTTAAAATTCTTATAATATATTTAATTTATAAAAGGATAGTAAGTTATTTTAATAAATGTTTCTCTTAAAGCTTATCTTAAAAGTGAGTTTAGTAATAATATAATATAGTAGAATAAACATTAAATTATCTTTAAATTAATTAGCATTATCCTGCACTAATCTGCACTAATTACTTAATTTTAAGATTTTCTTATTCCTTTATATCTAAGAATATAGTCCTGCTAGTCTGCTATTCTTATTCTTAAAGTAAATTTATTATAAAAACAAAAAAGAGAATTTACAACTGTAAATACAGCCAATACACACACGACGGTGCAATGTAAATCCGTTCCGTTGAGTGCGGGGTGCAGGTATTGTAGACATATCATTTGCTGTATTATTCTTTTTGTCAACTATGTTCGCTTTCCTGAATTGAACATGAGCTTCAATCGGCAGAGAGTAGCGCTGGCATGTACTTATTGCCGCCACAGGTGAGTTCTGTGATAGTGAAGGCGGACGCGCCAATTGCTGAGCTGCAGTAGGAAACGGCGATGTGACGCCACCAAGCCAAGATGCAACAACTGCACCAGGTCAGGAGCGGACTGCCACTACGATGATGGCCCCTCTCAAAGGTGCAGGCATTCTACGACCTGTCCTACACGTAGCGACTAACGATTGTCTAATAGAATCGATACCTCTGGAGGCACAAAAGAAATAATAAGTCGGTTGAAAGATATCAAAGACATGCTGGCTGAGCAACAGCAACACTTAACAGCCTTATCATCCCCAAACCATTCACAGCCAGCATCTCACGTCCACTTATCTCAAGGCACCGCATTAGATACAAACGGTGAGTCAACAATAAGTGCTCCTGCGAGTGAGACGCATGCTGCCGACGACGAGCCTCTACAATTCTTCTCAAATTTGAGAGAGCCGTTGGACGTAGCATCTGAACCGATGAATATCCCGGCCGAACATAAAACCTCTTCAAGTTACCTCCTAGGCCTCCCCGCTGTGAAAATGCTAGTAGGCGAGTATCCAACGAATCTATTCTTCCTCCTAGAGAGCCAGAGTCCTCTGCCGCCGGAGCTGTCTCCAGAGCAGTCGCATAATCCACTGCCTCCTTTCCAAATAGAACGATCGGTACTTGACCACCTGGTTGCCACCTTCTTCTCGTCAGTACACGTCAACCATCCAGTACTCGACCAGGAAGAGTTTACAGAGATCTACGAAAGGTTCCTAGATAAGGGAGCAGACTCGAGCACAGAGTCAGCTTTATGTATGACAGTCTTTGCCCTTGGTGCTGTTTCCAGTCAACCGATAGGTTTATGGAATTCACAAAACTCTCCCAGTGGTACGGAATATATGAAATATGCTCTGCCAACGCTCATGCTCCGCTCATTATGGTTGTTTTCCTTCGATCTCACATTGGCTCAGGCACTTGTTTTGGCGAGTGTCTATTTTGCATATATTGTCCGCCCGCTTCATAGTTGGCGACTCATATACTTGGCTACCAACCTTTTACAACTCAAGCTATCGAGGTCAGTACATCGCACTATTAGCTATTCAATCGCTAATATGATTATTAGCCTGGATTGCCAAAAGCAGACTCTCAATACAGAAGTCGACATACTGCGGCTATTTTGGTCTTGCTTTATTATTGAATGTGACAGACTCGCTGAGCTGGAGCTCCCTAGAAGCAGTCTTCAGCAATTGACAGATGATGCGAACCTGCCGCGATGTGGGAATCTGGACGACCTTCACATGACAGCCTACTTGGCCGAGATATCTATCCGACGACTTCTAAATCGCATTCACAACTCCCTATACCCAAGAACACCAAATTCTCTCAACAAATCTCTTTCTTCAACCTCACTTATGACACCAGAAGAGTTTTCCATCGACGAGCTCAATTCGATAACCTCTGTTTGTGAAGAACTGCACAGTCAACTTGACTTGTGGCACGCAGCTATCCCCGAGCAGTTCCGACCACCACTGAATTTTGAGGAGATAGACAATGACAGGATATGCATGTTAAGAATCCGATACTATGCCGCGAAACATATTATATACCGCCCTTTTGTTCTCCATGTTACAACGCACACGAACTCACATGTCTCGAGTGCTATTGTCGAGAAGGCAGGTATTTGCATCGAAAGTTGCAGTTTATATCTTTATCACACCTCCAAGATCCTTCGCGCTCCAAGTCAATACACATGGACTTTTGCATTGTCGTAAGTATCCTCCATCAGGCCGCAGTGTCTAATGCTAAATCACCGAGTCAGGTCGCTTGGGGCGGTGATCATATTGACATTGTCATGGCTCAATCCTGAGCTCCGGCACTTTGTTCCTGATGTGGAGAGCCTCCAAACTCTGGCTATTGATAACTTGAGTCAGTGGAATATCTCCAGTATCTCCGACGTTTTGGCAATACTCAAGGAGATAAGGAGGAAGACACGTCTTCGAACAAGAGTCTAAAGATCTATGATCTTGGCATGCCTGTTATCTGATCATGCGGATTCTGTTTTCACATACTCTGGAAGAGATGGATGTGTAAGGATATCTTGATTGATCGATGAGAGGAGTCTGTCCAAATTCTATAGCTCGCCACCCGTGGGCTGCGCGATAATCTTCAACCCAATTTCAGATGCCCAGAACTTGCCATCAGGATAAGTATACTTTTCAAGCGCTTCATCGGTGTAGCCTGTAGAGTAACCTGGTGATAATGGCGTGACGTAGTGAGTATTAACAATCTTGGAAGGATGTCGTAAGTTCTCGCGGTGGCTGTCAGCATTTTCCAGCATTGACTTACGTCCACTGATGGCAACATAGTCGATCGTGCTGAGATGGGATGTCAGTTCTGTCAGGCCCATTGCACCATTATGTGGAACACATGGGATATTGAACTTGAGGGCCATCAGCATGACCGCCTACAACAACCGTTAGCCTGGGACGTGAATCAACAGTAATTATACCTATGAGGACGTACAAGACATTCATTAACGCTACCGAGTCGAACAGCATCGATTTGTGCAACATCAGTTGCTTCAGCCTGCAGTAACTGCTTGAAAGTGACTCTGTTTTGTGCTGCTTCGCCTGTGGCAACGCCGACGCCATACGGCTTCAGCGCCTTGCGAATCGCTGCGTGTCCCAGCACGTCGTCGGGGTTTGTTGGCTCTGCAAGGTAATCAGGAATGTATGTCTAGTTGGCTGAAGGAGGTTGAGGCATACCCTCGATGAAAACAGGCTTGAACTCCACCAAATGCTTCATGTAATCAATGGCCTCGGGTACGCTCCATACCTATTCTGACATTAGCAACAGTCATCACGAAGCAGAATGACGACGTGCCTGATTAGCATCAATCATAATCTGGTAGTCATTGTCGTAACCCAAGACGTCTCTCACAGCAGACAATCTCTCTCTATCGGCCTCGATGCTGGTCCCGACTTTAAACTTAAAGACCTTGTATCCCTGCGCCAATGTCTCATGTAAGACCTCCTTCATCCTATCGCCCGAGAACGCCATCCATCCGGCGGATGTTGTATAGGCTGGCACGGCAACATTATCGAATGCCTCCTTCAAGCGCTCCTCCTTGCCTTTGGCCGTCTTTTGAAGCATACCGATGGCCTCTTCTGGTGTGATGACGTCTGTGATATACCTGAAGTCGATACAGCGAACAATCTCCTCAGGACTCATCTCACACACGATCTGCCACACAGGAAGACCTAATATCTTGCCCCAGAGGTCCCAGACAGCATTGAGTACGCCGGCAACTGCCAAATGCGTCACGCTCTTCTCAGGACCGATCCATCTGTATTGGGAGTCGGAGACCATATATCGCCAGGTCTTGCCCATGTTCCGAGTCAACTCATGCATTGTCTTTCCAACCACGCGTTTCGCGAAGATGTTGAGAGTCATACAAATTAGTTCGCTTCCTCGACCGTTGCTGAAAGCCTGTTTGACTATTAGCAGCAATTCTAAAGGTGTGGACCGTAATCGGACTGACAATGCCTTCACCGATCAAGTCACCCTGATTAGTATGAAGTTGAATGTAGGGATGCGATCCATTTGTGCCAACATGCATAGCGTCCGAGCCAACCCCGTCTAGACTAGTGGGGAATCTGATATCAGTGACGGTGAAGCTGGTGATGGTGACATCGTCAACTTCTAATGGTGTCTTTGAGGATGGCATTGTAGTGGCGTAGACAAAAGAGGATATAGGTTCTGGTGTTTCAAGGTTGGAACCTACGGTACGACTTGTACATGGTCTTGTGATGAAGAGCGGCTTTTTAAGGAGATTATAGGCTGTGCCATCAATGACAATAGAGGATGCGGAAGTCAGATCCACAAGTTAGAGGATTGCGGGGTTCAGTGGAAAGCGGCGGGCCTATCTGCCGACCATCCCCGCTAGCTGTAACCGCATCCTAACCGGCTAGCGGAGGAAAGAAAACTCAGGACCTCGGTCCTCAGTGGTAGTGGTAAAAGACTTGGGTAACTTAATATAAGATTAGGATATCTTTTTCGAAGTTTAAGTTTAATATCTTACATTATTGCTTGATATTTTCTCCTCATTCGGCTATCTATTTGCTGTTCCGACAGAATTCAGGAGCTAACCCGTCGCTGTATAGTGCTTCGTGGCGCAGCAGTCGTCTTCCGTCAGCGGCTGCTGTGGTCTCAAGGGCCTCAATATACACTGGGTCATCCGCCTCTCACACCCTTTCAACCTTTGTTTCCCCGCATTGCAAGTTACTTGACTCTGGCACTCACATTTGAGCAAATATCTCTCAATCACCCTTGCTCAAAATGCCCACCGTCCTCGACCCCACGGGCAGCGCTGAATTCGAAGAACTGCTGCAAAAATGCAAAATTATTATCCTCAAAGCAGAGGCTACCATATCTACACTCTACAACAAACGCGCCTCCTTCAAGAAGATATCAGATGAATAGGATTATGGGACTGGGATACACAATTTGGCGAAATGGACTACTGGGAATATCCTCGGACTCGTGTATATGTATTAGG